>BOPN01004968.1:17500-25000 GCA_017312705.2 Penaeus japonicus | reverse complement strand
TTCCCTTTGTCAGTGAGGAATTATTGTAATCTCTTCAAAGTCCCAGAATAAAAAATAATCTAAATTTTGAAAAATAGGTAAAGAAATGTGAGCAATTTAAAAATTTTAGTTGCTGTTTAACTTTAGAGCATTACTTACAAGCTTTAAAAAAAGGAAAGAAAAAACTTGATGGAAAAAAAAAGTTTAAAAAAGCATTGTAAAAATGTCTATAAACCTAAATTTCAAAAAGCACGCTTTATGTATATCTGGGATTAAAAAATCATGAGTTGCAGAGACAATGAGAACTTACCCCAGGCATGGCAACTCGTCAATTAGGCTGCTGCAGGTCCGGCAAGGGAGAGAATGAGAAGAAAACATTGAGAGAAAACAATGAGAGACAACATCCTGAGAGAACATTGATTACGAAAACAGACATGGCATTGTCAGTGTGAGGGAAAGGGACACAGCGGCAAGACAGAGAACAGACATGATCATTCCCTTTACATAAAGTAGGCCAAGCCCTAAACAGGCACAAAAAAAGGAGAAAAAAAGTGTGATAACTCTTATAAAGGCAAGGTAAAGCCTTTCAATTACAACAATATACTGTAATATAGGCAAGCCAAACCTTCTCCAGTGATGAGTCTTTATATAAAAAAAGGCCAAACCTTTTTGCCAATAAGACTAACTCTTCTCAATGAATAAGCTTCATTATGAGAGAAGCTGCTGAAATTAATACAAAATCATTTCATTCATGGAAAAAAATGGCAAACAAAATATGCCTTCTATTCAATCAATACAATTCCTTTAACAAAAGATACCTCGTGATTAGTCTTCCATCATAATTTTTTCCCAAAGACAGTTAGGCTCTTTCCACAGAAAAGGCCAAGCCTTTTGAAAACACACAAAGAAAAGCCTTAACATATACAATACCAAGCTCACACGGTCAAGACATTTACAGAGAGACCCGCTGTTGCTGTACTGAATATACATTCTTCTTGCACACTCATGGTGAGGCTCGTCTTAGCGAGAACGAGAGATTTCACATACAAAAAGATTTACATTACATTACCATGGGGAACAAGGACATAATGAGACATGATTCATCCTTACAATGTGTTAGGCTAACCACTTATCTGGAAAAATAACATTCTCATTATCTCAGAAGCTGTAAGACCAAAGGAATGCTTGAGTGTAGAGTCTGGATTAATTGTGAATATCCATAAAATATATGTACCTGCAAATATATCAGCTGTAACCAAATGATCTTTAATTATATATTATATAGAAAAAATTATTATACACTTTAACATATTTCTGGTATAGTTACACATAGAAAATGATATGAAGAATTTCATTAGACCCTTCTGTGTACTTTGAACCAACTTACTTCTAAGAAACCTTTTTTTAGTTGAGATAAAAATCTTTGTATATACTGGATATTACAGTATCAGCATAGATTTACCAAGGACAATTTATAAATTGGAATAATTTAAAAATTATAAAAAATGTCTCATTCCATATCATATAAAACATTAATGTTGCGCTTTTCATTAATAGCTTCAGATCTTAATATTCTAAAAATACTGCAGTCAACTCAAATGTAATACCAAGTAATAATACTTCTGAAGACTTTGAATAACACTTCTTCATTTGATAACAAAAATAATCAATGAAAATATACTACCAGTAAATATATAAAAATAATGATCAAATTGGAGATTAACTCTTCTGATGAAAATCCTTTTATATTACAGTAAAATGCTTGTGCAGATGCTTTCTTTTGTTAACCCATTCACGCCGGATGACGTGCTGACATGTTTCGTGGTTTTCGCATCAGACGCCGCCGACGAGATATCTGGCCAAGGCCGGCGCTCGGGGTGAGAGAGTGGGCAGCCCAGGCTCGCGTCTCGTGCGCCCGAGAATCTCGAAGCGTTCGGATGATGCGTTCGAAAACCTCGGTATAGCGACCGTGCAAAGCCGGAATGGCCCCGGCGTGAATGGGTTAAACTATTTATCATGCACAAACAATCAAACTTGCATTCATTCACATTTAGATCAGTAAAAAAAATGTAAAAATGGCCGAGTAAATCAAATGCACACGCACACACACACATGCACACACACACACACACACACACACAGCCACACACACACACACACACACACACACACACACACACACACACACACACACACACACACACACACACACACACACACACACACACACACACACACACACACACACACACACACACACACACATACACACACACACACAGCCACACACACGCACACACACAGCCACACACACGCACACACACAACCACACAACACAACCACACATACACACAACAAATACTGCCAAACACAAAGAAAAGAAAAAAAAGGAAGAAGAAGAAAAAAAAAACAATGTGAAATGCAATAGCCATTGACATCTTTTTAAGGACATTTTCATTATCATGCCCTCTATACCCTTCTCAGAAATTCAAATACTTAAATTTATTCTAAATCAAGAGATCAATTGTTACCATTGGCCATAAGTAATAGCTAATAATAAAAATATCAATGATTAGATTTAAACTGTGACACTGTAGATGTAAATTCTAAGAATGACATGCATTCTTTCTCTCTAATATCATCAAAATCATCAAAAATCATGCTCTGTCCAAAATTCAACAGTTTAAAGATTAACTAAAGATTTAAAGATTAACTAATTGATGACATCAGAGCAGGTATATTGTACAAGATGGCTTTGTCTTATCTAATTATCATACTCTATTTTATAACGGTTGATTTTTTATTTCTCTATCACCTAAAAAGTATATTACATAATTCTGGCATTTCCGATCAAGTTTAGATTTAAGTTATTTACCAGAATCTTAGGTTATTGAATAAACTAATTCATACAAATACTATAAGCAAAAGAACCGAGAAGGGTTATGAACTTACACCGAAAGCCAAAGTTTTAGTTTCGCTTATTTGTCCATCGATTTATTCATATAGATGCTTGTCTTATTTTCAGGTATTTCAAATTCAGTTTTAACACAAGCATCCCAAAGATACATTTGCCATTAATGCAAGGGTAGAATTACTATACTTTCCACATATAGAGACATATCTTAGTAAAAAACATATTAATAAAGGTAATCACATTAAAAAGAAAAAAAAAGACATGCTTTGTTTCTATTGATGTCTTAGTCTAATTTATTTCATGCTTCTTTCACCATATTGCATACAAAATGTAATTACATTAGCATGAGGACTACTTATCTATCTAATAATAATAATCATAGAAATTACAACAGCTTGTCAACTTACTCTTAATGTTCTTCAGAATTCCATCATAAATCTATTAATTACAGATAAATCATAAGTTCTCTCCTTGTGTTAGTAAGCTGTGTAAGCAAATTAATGATAGTCTTGACATTTCCCTTTTAGTATAGCTTACTCCTAAACATCTGATAACATACCTGTAATTTAACTCACTTGAGGTGGTCTTGGTGTCTGATCTGTGCAGAAGTACATATTTAAACAAAAACACTAATGATGAAGCTAATGAGTTACTGAAAAAAGAAACATCTTTCAAAAAAAAAAAAAAAAAAAAAAAAATGTATACAAAATAAAATCATTGAATGACATCATCAGTAACATATCCTCCTTGCCACCTGATTTCATTCACAAACTTCCACTGTGTAGAGTTGGGAACATACCTCAGAGAAGGCATGCTTTTGCCCTTCACAAGACCCACTGGGGGGAACCGTGGCGAAGGGAGGCATGGCTGGTGCCGATCCTCAACAAATTTCTCAAGAGCTGAGTGGGGACGTGACTTCTGCTCTCCGTCTACTCCCCACGAACTGCCACCAAAATCACCTGCTCCTCCTTGCTTGGGTTGCAGTTGAAAATTTATAATTAATGACTGAAATGTGAGATTTACTTTCCATTGCAAGAGACTGAAAGTAAGCCAAAAACTGACTAAACCTTTAGTCTAAAAATAAATTTTCTGAATATGGTCATGAAAAAAGATTGGTTGTCATAGTTGCTAAAGTGCACATTACTGTGAGCTTCCTGGCAACATATATCTCCCTTTTAATACTTGAACGAGAATTAATAATTTCAAAGGAGAAATCTATAAATGATGTTAATATATGTTTATCATTGGGAAAGCATTCCCAATACAGTAATTATCCCTGAAATAACAAATAATTCAAATATCTCATTTTACTATCCTTTATCATGCACTTTCACCTACACCTTTCCATAGCACCTGCCATACCTACCTGATCATCGGAAATGGATGACCTCCTGGAGTCATCGTGACCTATTTTCTCAAGGGCCTTCTCCGAGCACGACCTCAATTTCGTCTCCACAAAGGCTTTCAGCTCATTCAGCTTCTTCTTCTTCCTTGTGCTCCCTCCACTTGTGCTTTGACCTTCTTGTTGCGGACAGTACTGGTCTGATAAGAATGGAGAGTCTGTCAAGAATAATGCACGTTAACAGCTGTATTTTAATTTTCTTAATGAAAAATATTTGAATGTGAATTCGTCTCCAAGGAAGACATGAGTGAGGTGATTACATGGCTTCCATACATCATAGTAATGTAATAGATAAAACACTGAAAGACATATAAATAATCTTTTACACTTGTTGCATTAAATAGAGATGTTACTCTGATTATGTAAATTGATTATTATTTTTACCATTGCTATTATCATTATACTACAGAATATGAAAAAAGTATCCTTTACAATTATGATATCTACAACTTAAAAGGAAAATATGTAAAAAATGGTACAACTGAGTTTCCTTTCCCAGTGTCATTGAACACGTTATATTCACTATCACAGATTTGTTTTAACCAAATAAAAATAGATGCAGGGTATCAAACATTTCTCTTTATTTATAAACATAAAGAAATCAATCTAGGGTGTCAATTTTGACTAAAGTTCAAAAACAATGAAATACACAAATAAGTTTTTCATTCAGTAGGTGTAAAACTATTGGATGCTATTTTTTTTAGAGGAATTTCTCACACAAGTACATTTAGCCATAATACATACCAATAAATCTAATCTCACTCAAGATCATAATGGAACCAAGCTTACATAAAAAAATATTCTTCTGAGTCTGACTCTATTCCTCTGCATTATGCATTATTATCTTTAGTCCGATAAAACTAACAGCACAACACACAGCTTGCCTCTAAAATTTAAACCCTGCTAAACTAAACTGAGTCAAATGGTAGTGCTTTCTGATTACAGTCCATATATCTTATCCAAGCCTTCTATAACATTGTCATGTACCCTTCCCCCAAAAAAAGAAGCCTTTTCTGTTTGAATCATATTCGAAAACAAACAATTATTTTATCTACTTATTATTCATTTATCTGTCATCGATAACAGATCTTTTCTATTTCAATCATTCTCAAAAACAGTTTTTGTATTTATTTGTTATGTCTTTTTTTTTCTAATAATGCCATATAATTACTTAGCATGTACTTCAGGCTCAAATTACCATCTGACCTATAGTGTAAATCTCTCTATGTAAATATTCAGTGCCATAAGAAATGTTCAACTAGAAGGCAACATGTACTTTAATAAGAATGAAAAATAAACACATTTTTCAATAACAATCCTACAATATCTCAAGTAAATTTACTGAAACAAAGGAACTAGAAATAACATTCTAGACTCTATCACAGTTCTTTCATTTATAGGCAAATCAAAATATCTACTTTATAAAATCATCATACAAAATATCCTCAGACAAACACAAAATGCAATGAATGAAAATATAATGAAGATAAGAAAAAAAAATCCTTGATTGTCTAAAAGGAAAATTTTATTAATTATGCCAATATTAGATGCTATACTGAATTCTTTCTATTATGAATATTATATCAATACTTATGTCAAAGCTGTTACAGAACTTTCAAACCTTTTTAAAATATCTTCCCAAGTTTAATGCATTATTTACAGTGTAAAACTGATGCAAAATGTTGTAAGACATGTACAGTGTAGTAATTTTTCCCTCACAATTTTACTGATCAATATAAACAGCCTTTAACAATAATAATCATCAAGTTTCTTAATCTTGCATATGAATTTGAACAAAAGAGTTAGAAATATCAATATGCAGAATAATTAATCAATTCGTGCTGGGGTATGGAAACTTGCCGCAGTCTCGTCATGCATGCAAAACAACTTCGGACACTTTATATATAATAACCTGAAATCATCCAACACTTTCCAATAATATCTTTTTGTTAATTGTCACTTTGCACATTTATAATTAAGTCAGTGCACTCTATAGTTCTATATTTCTGAACTACTGTACATGATTCAAAAGAAAACTTATGAAAGGATACATATCTATGTCAGGATACATGTATAGTACTAACATATTACAACAGTTTAATATTCCTCAAACAGAACAGCATCACAGTCATTCATAAGGAAACTATCTAACTAAATCACATCATATCATGAACTGAACAAAATCTGTATAATATACACTGCCCTGCTGGATTTTTGTAAGTACTGAACTGCTGTTTAAAAGTTAGAGCTATATCAGAAATTCAGCATATCAACTTTAAAAGACATATTTGTATAGCTCAAGCAGACAGAAATTAATGCCTTAAGACAGATTAAAAATACAAACTTTTCTGATAAAATATATATACTTCCATAATGATAGAAGCATTTCAAAATAAATCAGATTTGCATTGTTAGACTATTAAAAACAAAACTGACTTTAGATGTATCATTTTCTTTCATTTTTCATAATATATGTTACATTTCTCTTTGAAAGCTGTCTAAATAAGCCCTGAGCAATACAAACCAAATTTAAAACTTGATTATGTGATTACTGGTCAACTAGGCTAAACCACATTGAACACATTCATAAAACAAACTTATAAAAGTGTCTAAATTTCTATAAAGTCAAAATTCTGGACAGTAGCTCAGACATTTGATTTTCGGTGGGTACAACCATCACTTGTGCTAAAGTAATAGACACAACACACAGTCTGTGATTTGTGGGACAACATCTGCAAGAAGCATTTTCATCAAATGTGAAATTCTCTGTTTTTATATCAGTTGACAGACAAAATTGTGGTTATTTTTATATCTGTTAAAATATGCTTGAGCTTGTTATACATATAGATGTATAGGAAAGGATATAGATAGAATATAGATCGAATTTTGCAAATGATTCTTGCTAGTGAGCATGCTAGTTCCCTGGTGAAAAAAAAAAAAAAAAAAAAAGTTTGGTTATTGAGAATGTGAGACATTTTGCAGTACTGCCAAACACAATATAAATGTTATAACCCATTGGTCGCGGTATTAAAAAAGGTCTGTGCAATAGGATGGCTGTTTTACATGTCTGGCATGATGCCATCTGCGTCTATGACCGATTCTGCCTTTGCAGCAAATCATGCCATCCGCTGCTAATGGGTTAATATTTTCTGTATGAGAGAGCTTACAGAGCTTTACAGAAATAATGGATTTGTAGATAGAAAGA
>BOPN01004967.1:75000-87500 GCA_017312705.2 Penaeus japonicus | reverse complement strand
ATGATGATGGTGGTGATGGTGATGGTGGTGATGACGATGGTGGTGGTGATGATGATGGTGGTGATGATAATGATGATGACGATGGTGATGGTGACGATGGTGATGATAATGACGATGGTGATGAATATGATGGTGTTGATGATAATGATGATGATGATAACTGTGATAATAACAATAATGATAACAAATGATGACATAATTATGATAACAATAGTAATAACAATGAAAATAATGATGGTAGTAATGACGACGGTATTAATAGTTAGGATAATAGTAGTGATAATGATGATGATGATAATGAAATTAGTAAGAATGAGAGTAATAATGATAATGATGATAGCAATAGCAATAACGATGGTAGAAGTAAGAAGAAGGACTGATAATAAGAAATATCATAATGATGATAAACATGATAATAACCATAATTATAATAGAAATAATAGCAATAATGGTAATGATAGGAATAATAATGATGACAGTTATGATGATGATGATAACAAGGACAGGCAATGACTAAAATCCACACTGCAAGGCATCAATTATAATCTATATATTGTTGAGTCATTCAATCACATTTGCAATTATGCTATATTCATCACAATGTTTGAAGAACTAGGAATAAAGTGATGAGAATGATGTAGGTTAATGAAATAAAGTTGATGATAGTTATAAACATAGTTAATAATAGTTTCAGTTTTGATGTTAATCCTATTAGCAACTATAATGAGAATGACAGTGCCAATTATGCTAAAGATATTCATGACGTCCATATGGTTGTGATAATAGCAATGATAACAATGGTAGTGATAATGACAATTGTATTGATAATGATTGTATTCCTATCATTATCAACATCAGCAACATAACAACAAATACTTTTGCATTTCCATCACATTATCTAACCATGTTTATTTTTTTCCTTTTCTTTTCTTTTCTTTTCCCTTCCAATTTACTTTTTTTTCTCTTCCGCCCCCTCTCCTCTTCCCCTATCCCTCCCATCCTCCTATCACCTCTACCTCCCCCCTCCCCAACCCCCTGTCCCAATCACCTATCCCTCCCAATCAATTATCCCTTCTGACCCCCTCCCCCCTCCCCCCACCTCCCCTATGATCCCACCCCGTTGCTTTTATCACCTCCCCCCTCCCCCCCTCCCCCTTCTCCTATGATCTCACCCCGTTGCTTTCATCACCTCCCCCCCCCCCCTCCCTCCTGACGCAGCGGGAGGGGCACGCGGACGGCTGGGTGGTCGTGTACGCCATCAACGACCGGGAGAGCTTCAAGGTGGCGTCGACGGTGCTGGGTCGAGTGTGGTCCCTGGGTCACGTGACGCAGCGAGCGGTCATCCTCGTGGCCAACAAGACCGACCTGCAGCGCACGCGCGTCGTCACTACGTCAGGTGAGTCGGGTCTCGACGGGAGGCGCCTTGAGGACGAGGTGGAAATAGGTCTTAGTTCGGGGAATGTGTCTTATAAGGGGAAATGTGTACTTTGTTTCATGAGGGGAATATATCTTATTTGTGGAAGTTGATTTTATTAGGGGAAATATATTCAATATGGGGAAATATATTTCATTAGGAGGAATATATTCAATTAGGGAAACTATATTATATTGGTTAGGATAAGGATTTTTCACAGAGGAAGGTATATTCATTGGAAACATATCTTACAGGGACACATAATCTATCATGGATGATATTACTCGTAAAGGAATATACATCAATTAATTGAAATATAATATTAAGAATTAACAACTTATACATTTATACTTACTTATATAATACAAACCTACCTTTGCAGAGGCAAACAAACCGAAACTCTCCTGAAAACATAATTTCTGCATTTGCGCTCCTTGTCTTTTCCCTTTCTTGTAACAAAGGCTTTGTTCTCCGCAGAGGGTCGCACTCTCGCCATGACATACGAGTGCAAGTTCATTGAAGTGAGCGCAGGGATAGATCACAACGTCGATGAACTCCTCGTCGGTATCTTGACTCAGGTGAGGCGGCTTTCGGGCTTTTCTTTGAGCGGTTTTGGGCCATTGTTCGAGCGGTTTGGGGTTTTTTTTTGAGCGGTTTTGGGTCTTTGTTCGAGCGGTTTGAGGTCTTTTTTGAGCGGTTTTGGGTCTTTGTTCGAGCGGTTTGGGGTCTTTTTTTTAGCGGTTTTGGGTCTTTTTTTTAGCGGTTTTGGGTCTTTGTTCGAGCGGTTTGAGGCCTTTTTTGAGCGGTTTTGGGTCTTTGTTCGAGCGGTTTGGGGTCTTTTTTTGAGCGGTTTCAGGTCTTTGTTCGAGCGGTTTGGGGTCTTTTTTTTTGAGCGGTTTTGGGTCTTTGTTTGAGCGGTTTTGGGTCTTTCTTTGAGCGGTTTTGGGCCTTTGCTCGAGCGGTTTGGGGTCTTTCTTTGAGCGGTTTTGGGTCTTTCTTTGAGCGGTTTGGGGCCTTTGTTTAAGCGGTTTGGGGTCTTTGTTCGAGCGGTTTGGGGCCTTTCTTTGAGCGGTTTGGGGCCTTTCTTTGAGCGGTTTGGGGTATTTGTTTGAACAGTTTGGGTCCTTTGTTTGAGTGGTTTTGGGCTTTTCTTTGAGCTGTTTGGAGTCTTAGTTTGAGCGGTTTGGGGTCTTTCTTTGAGCGGTTTGGGGCCTTTGTTTGAGCTGTTTGGGTCCTTTGTTTGAGTGGTTTTGGGCTTTTCTTTGAGCTGTTTGGAGTCTTAGTTTGAGCGGTTTGGGGTCTTTGATTGAGCAGTTTGGGATCTTTCTTTGAGCGGTTTGGGGTCTTTGTTTGAGTGGTTTGGGGCCTTTGCTTGAGCGGTTTTGGGTCTTTGAGCTGCTTGGGGCTTTTCTTTGAGCGGTTTTGGGCCTTTGTTTAAGCGGTTTTGAGCCTTTGTTCGAGCGGTTTGGAGACTTTGTTTGAGCGGTTTGGGGCCTTTGTTTAAGCGGTTTTGAGCCTGTCTTTGAGCTGTTTGAGGCCTTTGTTTAAGCGGTTTTGAGCCTTTGTTCGAGCGGTTTGGGGCCTTTGTTTAAGCGGTTTTGAGCCTATCTTTGAGCTGTTTGAGGCCTTTGTTTAAGCGGTTTTGAGCCTATGTTCGAGCGGTTAGGGGCCTTTGTTTAAGCGGTTTTGAGCCTGTCTTTGAGCTGTTTGAGGCCTTTGTTTAAGCGGTTTTGAGCCTTTGTTCGATCGGTTTGGGGACTTTGTTTAAACGGTTTGGGGCCTTTGTTTAAGCGGTTTTGAGCCTGTCTTTGAGCTGTTTGGGGTCTTTATTTAAGCGGTTTTGAGCCTTTGTTCGAGTGGTTTGGGGACTTTGTTTAAGCAGTTTTGAGCCTTTGTTCGAGCAATTGGGGACTTTGTTTAAGCGGTTTTGAGCCTTTCTTCGAGCGGTTTGGCGACTTTGTTTGAGCGGTTTGGGGCCTTTGTTTAAGCGGTTTTGAGCCTGTCTTTGAGCTGTTTGAGGCCTTTGTTTAAGCGGTTTTGAGCCTTTGTTCGAGCGGTTTGGGGCCTTTGTTTAAGCGGTTTTGAGCCTGTCTTTGAGCTGTTTGAGGCCTTTGTTTAAGCGGTTTTGAGCCTTTGTTCGAGCGGTTTGGGGACTTTGTTTAAACGGTTTGGGGCCTTTGTTTAAGCGGTTTTGAGCCTGTCTTTGAGCTGTTTGAGGCCTTTGTTTAGGCAGTTTTGAGCCTATGTTCGAGCGGTTTGGGGCCTTTGTTTAAGCGGTTTTGAGCCTGTCTTTGAGCTGTTTGAGGCCTTTGTTTTAGCGGTTTTGAGCCTTTGTTCGAGCGGTTTAGGGGACTTTGTTTTAGTAGTTTTGGGGCCTTTGTTTAAGCGGTTTTGAGGCTGTCTTTGAGCTGTTTGGGGCCTTTATTTAAGCGGTTTTGAGCCTTTGTTCGAGTGGTTTGGGGACTTTGTTTAAGCGGTTTTGAGCCTTTGTTCGAGCGGTTTGGGGACTTTGTTTAAGCGGTTTTGAGCCTTTGTTCGAGCGGTTTGGCGACTTTGTTTGAGCGGTTTTGAGCCTGTCTTTGAGCTGTTTGGGGCCTTTGTTTAAGCGGTTTTGAGCCTGTCTTTGAGCTGTTTGAGGCCTTTGTTTAAGCGGTTTTGAGCCTTTGTTCGAGCGGTTTGGGGCCTTTGTTTAAGCGGTTTTGAGCCTGTCTTTGAGCTGTTTGAGGCCTTTGTTTAAGCGGTTTTGAGCCTTTGTTCGAGCGGTTTGGGGACTTTGTTTAAACGGTTTGGGGCCTTTGTTTAAGCGGTTTTGAGCCTGTCTTTGAGCTGTTTGAGGCCTTTGTTTAAGCGGTTTTGAGCCTTTGTTCGAGCGGTTTGGGGCCTTTGTTTAAGCGGTTTTGAGCCTGTCTTTGAGCTGTTTGAGGCCTTTGTTTAAGCGGTTTTGAGCCTATGTTCGAGCGGTTTCGGGCCTTTGTTTAAGCGGTTTTGAGCCTGTCTTTGAGCTGTTTGAGGCCTTTGTTTAAGCGGTTTTGAGCCTTTGTTCGAGCGGTTTGGGGACTTTGTTTAAACGGTTTGGGGCCTTTGTTTAAGCGGTTTTGAGCCTGTCTTTGAGCTGTTTGGGGCCTTTATTTAAGCGGTTTTGAGCCTTTGTTCGAGTGGTTTGGGGACTTTGTTTAAGCGGTTTTGAGCCTTTGTTCGAGCGGTTGGGGACTTTGTTTAAGCAGTTTTGAACCTTTGTTCGAGCGGTTTGGCGACTTTGTTTGAGCGGTTTGGGGCCTTTGTTTAAGCGGTTTTGAGCCTGTCTTTGAGCTGTTTGAGGCCTTTGTTTAAGCGGTTTTGAGCCTTTGTTAGAGCGGTTTGGGGCCTTTGTTTAAGCGGTTTTGAGCCTGTCTTTGAGCTGTTTGAGGCCTTTGTTTAAGCGGTTTTGAGCCTTTGTTCGAGCGGTTTGGGGCCTTTGTTTAAGCGGTTTTGAGCCTGTCTTTGAGCTGTTTGAGGCCTTTGTTTAAGCGGTTTTGAGCCTATGTTCGAGCGGTTTGGGGCCTTTGTTTAAGCGGTTTTGAGCCTGTCTTTGAGCTGTTTGAGGCCTTTGTTTAAGCGGTTTTGAGCCTATGTTCGAGCGGTTTGGGGCCTTTGTTTAAGCGGTTTTGAGCCTGTCTTTGAGCTGTTTGAGGCCTTTGTTTAAGCGGTTTTGAGCCTATGTTCGAGCGGTTTGGGGCCTTTGTTTAAGCGGTTTTGAGCCTGTCTTTGAGCTGTTTGAGGCCTTTGTTTAAGCGGTTTTGAGCCTATGTTCGAGCGGTTTGGGGCCTTTGTTTAAGCGGTTTTGAGCCTGTCTTTGAGCTGTTTGAGGCCTTTGTTTAAGCGGTTTTGAGCCTATGTTCGAGCGGTTTGGGGCCTTTGTTTAAGCGGTTTTGAGCCTGTCTTTGAGCTGTTTGAGGCCTTTGTTTAAGCGGTTTTGAGCCTATGTTCGAGCGGTTTGGGGCCTTTGTTTAAGCGGTTTTGAGCCTGTCTTTGAGCTGTTTGAGGCCTTTGTTTAAGCGGTTTTGAGCCTATGTTCGAGCGGTTTGGGGCCTTTGTTTAAGCGGTTTTGAGCCTGTCTTTGAGCTGTTTGAGGCCTTTGTTTAAGCGGTTTTGAGCCTATGTTCGAGCGGTTTGGGGCCTTTGTTTAAGCGGTTTTGAGCCTGTCTTTGAGCTGTTTGAGGCCTTTGTTTAAGCGGTTTTGAGCCTATGTTCGAGCGGTTTGGGGCCTTTGTTTAAGCGGTTTTGAGCCTGTCTTTGAGCTGTTTGAGGCCTTTGTTTAAGCGGTTTTGAGCCTATGTTCGAGCGGTTTGGGGCCTTTGTTTAAGCGGTTTTGAGCCTGTCTTTGAGCTGTTTGAGGCCTTTGTTTAAGCGGTTTTGAGCCTATGTTCGAGCGGTTTGGGGCCTTTGTTTAAGCGGTTTTGAGCCTGTCTTTGAGCTGTTTGAGGCCTTTGTTTAAGCGGTTTTGAGCCTATGTTCGAGCGGTTTGGGGCCTTTGTTTAAGCGGTTTTGAGCCTGTCTTTGAGCTGTTTGAGGCCTTTGTTTAAGCGGTTTTGAGCCTATGTTCGAGCGGTTTGGGGCCTTTGTTTAAGCGGTTTTGAGCCTGTCTTTGAGCTGTTTGAGGCCTTTGTTTAAGCGGTTTTGAGCCTATGTTCGAGCGGTTTGGGGCCTTTGTTTAAGCGGTTTTGAGCCTGTCTTTGAGCTGTTTGAGGCCTTTGTTTAAGCGGTTTTGAGCCTATGTTCGAGCGGTTTGGGGCCTTTGTTTAAGCGGTTTTGAGCCTGTCTTTGAGCTGTTTGAGGCCTTTGTTTAAGCGGTTTTGAGCCTATGTTCGAGCGGTTTGGGGCCTTTGTTTAAGCGGTTTTGAGCCTGTCTTTGAGCTGTTTGAGGCCTTTGTTTAAGCGGTTTTGAGCCTATGTTCGAGCGGTTTGGGGCCTTTGTTTAAGCGGTTTTGAGCCTGTCTTTGAGCTGTTTGAGGCCTTTGTTTAAGCGGTTTTGAGCCTATGTTCGAGCGGTTTGGGGCCTTTGTTTAAGCGGTTTTGAGCCTGTCTTTGAGCTGTTTGAGGCCTTTGTTTAAGCGGTTTTGAGCCTATGTTCGAGCGGTTTGGGGCCTTTGTTTAAGCGGTTTTGAGCCTGTCTTTGAGCTGTTTGAGGCCTTTGTTTAAGCGGTTTTGAGCCTATGTTCGAGCGGTTTGGGGCCTTTGTTTAAGCGGTTTTGAGCCTGTCTTTGAGCTGTTTGAGGCCTTTGTTTAAGCGGTTTTGAGCCTATGTTCGAGCGGTTTGGGGCCTTTGTTTAAGCGGTTTTGAGCCTGTCTTTGAGCTGTTTGAGGCCTTTGTTTAAGCGGTTTTGAGCCTATGTTCGAGCGGTTTGGGGCCTTTGTTTAAGCGGTTTTGAGCCTGTCTTTGAGCTGTTTGAGGCCTTTGTTTAAGCGGTTTTGAGCCTATGTTCGAGCGGTTTGGGGCCTTTGTTTAAGCGGTTTTGAGCCTGTCTTTGAGCTGTTTGAGGCCTTTGTTTAAGCGGTTTTGAGCCTATGTTCGAGCGGTTTGGGGCCTTTGTTTAAGCGGTTTTGAGCCTGTCTTTGAGCTGTTTGAGGCCTTTGTTTAAGCGGTTTTGAGCCTATGTTCGAGCGGTTTGGGGCCTTTGTTTAAGCGGTTTTGAGCCTGTCTTTGAGCTGTTTGAGGCCTTTGTTTAAGCGGTTTTGAGCCTATGTTCGAGCGGTTTGGGGCCTTTGTTTAAGCGGTTTTGAGCCTGTCTTTGAGCTGTTTGAGGCCTTTGTTTAAGCGGTTTTGAGCCTATGTTCGAGCGGTTTGGGGCCTTTGTTTAAGCGGTTTTGAGCCTGTCTTTGAGCTGTTTGAGGCCTTTGTTTAAGCGGTTTTGAGCCTATGTTCGAGCGGTTTGGGGCCTTTGTTTAAGCGGTTTTGAGCCTGTCTTTGAGCTGTTTGAGGCCTTTGTTTAAGCGGTTTTGAGCCTATGTTCGAGCGGTTTGGGGCCTTTGTTTAAGCGGTTTTGAGCCTGTCTTTGAGCTGTTTGAGGCCTTTGTTTAAGCGGTTTTGAGCCTATGTTCGAGCGGTTTGGGGCCTTTGTTTAAGCGGTTTTGAGCCTGTCTTTGAGCTGTTTGAGGCCTTTGTTTAAGCGGTTTTGAGCCTATGTTCGAGCGGTTTGGGGCCTTTGTTTAAGCGGTTTTGAGCCTGTCTTTGAGCTGTTTGAGGCCTTTGTTTAAGCGGTTTTGAGCCTATGTTCGAGCGGTTTGGGGCCTTTGTTTAAGCGGTTTTGAGCCTGTCTTTGAGCTGTTTGAGGCCTTTGTTTAAGCGGTTTTGAGCCTATGTTCGAGCGGTTTGGGGCCTTTGTTTAAGCGGTTTTGAGCCTGTCTTTGAGCTGTTTGAGGCCTTTGTTTAAGCGGTTTTGAGCCTATGTTCGAGCGGTTTGGGGCCTTTGTTTAAGCGGTTTTGAGCCTGTCTTTGAGCTGTTTGAGGCCTTTGTTTAAGCGGTTTTGAGCCTATGTTCGAGCGGTTTGGGGCCTTTGTTTAAGCGGTTTTGAGCCTGTCTTTGAGCTGTTTGAGGCCTTTGTTTAAGCGGTTTTGAGCCTATGTTCGAGCGGTTTGGGGCCTTTGTTTAAGCGGTTTTGAGCCTGTCTTTGAGCTGTTTGAGGCCTTTGTTTAAGCGGTTTTGAGCCTATGTTCGAGCGGTTTGGGGCCTTTGTTTAAGCGGTTTTGAGCCTGTCTTTGAGCTGTTTGAGGCCTTTGTTTAAGCGGTTTTGAGCCTATGTTCGAGCGGTTTGGGGCCTTTGTTTAAGCGGTTTTGAGCCTGTCTTTGAGCTGTTTGAGGCCTTTGTTTAAGCGGTTTTGAGCCTATGTTCGAGCGGTTTGGGGCCTTTGTTTAAGCGGTTTTGAGCCTGTCTTTGAGCTGTTTGAGGCCTTTGTTTAAGCGGTTTTGAGCCTATGTTCGAGCGGTTTGGGGCCTTTGTTTAAGCGGTTTTGAGCCTGTCTTTGAGCTGTTTGAGGCCTTTGTTTAAGCGGTTTTGAGCCTATGTTCGAGCGGTTTGGGGCCTTTGTTTAAGCGGTTTTGAGCCTGTCTTTGAGCTGTTTGAGGCCTTTGTTTAAGCGGTTTTGAGCCTATGTTCGAGCGGTTTGGGGCCTTTGTTTAAGCGGTTTTGAGCCTGTCTTTGAGCTGTTTGAGGCCTTTGTTTAAGCGGTTTTGAGCCTATGTTCGAGCGGTTTGGGGCCTTTGTTTAAGCGGTTTTGAGCCTGTCTTTGAGCTGTTTGAGGCCTTTGTTTAAGCGGTTTTGAGCCTTTGTTCGAGCGGTTTGGGGCCTTTGTTTAAGCGGTTTTGAGCCTGTCTTTGAGCTGTTTGAGGCCTTTGTTTAAGCGGTTTTGAGCCTATGTTCGAGCGGTTTCGGGCCTTTGTTTAAGCGGTTTTGAGCCTGTCTTTGAGCTGTTTGAGGCCTTTGTTTAAGCGGTTTTGAGCCTATGTTCGAGCGGTTTGGGGCCTTTGTTTAAGCGGTTTTGAGCCTGTCTTTGAGCTGTTTGAGGCCTTTGTTTAAGCGGTTTTGAGCCTTTGTTCGAGCGGTTTGGGGACTTTGTTTAAACGGTTTGGGGCCTTTGTTTAAGCGGTT
This sequence comes from Penaeus japonicus, assembly GCA_017312705.2. Lineage (NCBI taxonomy): Eukaryota > Metazoa > Arthropoda > Malacostraca > Decapoda > Penaeidae > Penaeus > Penaeus japonicus. Next base: position 78,460 of record BOPN01004967.1, on the reverse strand, counting down.
TTGAGCCTGTCTTTGAGCTGTTTGAGGCCTTTGTTTAAGCGGTTTTGAGCCTTTGTTCGAGCGGTTTGGGGACTTTGTTTAAACGGTTTGGGGCCTTTGTTTAAGCGGTTTTGAGCCTGTCTTTGAGCTGTTTGGGGCCTTTATTTAAGCGGTTTTGAGCCTTTGTTCGAGTGGTTTGGGGACTTTGTTTAAGCGGTTTTGAGCCTTTGTTCGAGCGGTTGGGGACTTTGTTTAAGCGGTTTTGAACCTTTGTTCGAGCGGTTTGGCGACTTTGTTTGAGCGGTTTGGGGCCTTTGTTTAAGCGGTTTTGAGCCTGTCTTTGAGCTGTTTGAGGCCTTTGTTTAAGCGGTTTTGAGCCTTTGTTCGAGCGGTTTGGGGCCTTTGTTTAAGCGGTTTTGAGCCTGTCTTTGAGCTGTTTGAGGCCTTTGTTTAAGCGGTTTTGAGCCTTTGTTCGAGCGGTTTGGGGACTTTGTTTAAACGGTTTGGGGCCTTTGTTTAAGCGGTTTTGAGCCTGTCTTTGAGCTGTTTGAGGCCTTTGTTTAAGCGGTTTTGAGCCTTTGTTCGAGCGGTTTGGGGACTTTGTTTAAACGGTTTGGGGCCTTTGTTTAAGCGGTTTTGAGCCTGTCTTTGAGCTGTTTGGGGCCTTTATTTAAGCGGTTTTGAGCCTTTGTTCGAGTGGTTTGGGGACTTTGTTTAAGCGGTTTTGAGCCTTTGTTCGAGCGGTTTGGGGACTTTGTTTAAGCGGTTTTGAGCCTTTGTTCGAGCGGTTTGGCGACTTTGTTTGAGCGGTTTTGAGCCTGTCTTTGAGCTGTTTGGGGCCTTTGTGTAAGCGGTTTTGAGCCTTTGTTCGAGCGGTTTGGGGACTTTGTTTGAGCGGTTTTGAGCCTTTGTTCGAGCGGTTTGGCGACTTTGTTTGAGCGGTTTTGAGCCTGTCTTTGAGCTGTTTGGGGCCTTTGTGTAAGCGGTTTTGAGCCTTTGTTCGAGCGGTTTGGGGACTTTGTTTGAGCGGTTTTGAGCCTGTCTTTGAGCTGTTTGGAGCTGTTGTTTGAGCAGTTTTGGCCTTTTGTTTGAGCTGTCTTGGGTCTTTTTTCGAGCGGTTTTGGGCCTTTGTTTGAGTGGTTTGGGGTCTTTTTCAAGCGGTTTTAGGCCTTTGATTGTGCGGTTTAGTGTCTTTCTTTGGGCGGTTTTAGGCCTATCTTTGAGCTGTTTGGGGTCTTTATTTGAGTGGTTTTGCGCTCTTGATATATGCGGTTTTGTGCTTCTTATTTATGTAGTTTGAGAGTCTTTATCTGTGATTCTAGGACTTTGTTCTATGCCCTCTCTTTATGCTGTTCACTCATTATTATTATCATTAATAGCATTATTATAATTATCATTATTATCATTATCATTATTATTATCATTATCATTACTATCATTATTGTTATCATCATTATCATTTTCATTAATATTATTGTTATTACTATCATTATTGTTAACATCATCATTATCATTATTATTATTATTATTATTATTATCATTATTATTATTATTATCATCATTATCATTACTATTATCATTATTATTACTATTATAATTATTACTAAAAATTCAAAAGTTCAAAACGAAAACACCGTAAATGCTAAAGTGGGTCTGCCGTCTCCCCTAGATCCGTCTGAAGAACCAGGTCCTGAACAGCGAGAACCAGGAGACTCCGGGTTCTGCGCCTGAGGGATCGCCCACAGCCACCTACCGCATGCGCCACAAGAACAGCTTTAGAGTGAAGGGCATTTTGAACAAGCTTCTGAACAAGGACCGGAAGACTAAGTCGTGTGAGAATCTCCATGTGTTGTGAGGCACGAGCAAAGTGGTGTCTGGCCGTCTTGCGCTTGCAGTGATGTAGGCCTATCGGGATCCTCGAAGTGCGTTGCGGGGAGAAACATGCGGCGGATTTGTGTGTGATATAAAACGATGGGGAAAAAATACTGAAATTCTTGCGAAACTCTTATTGTCTCCTTTGTTCTCACTTTATTTATATATTTTGCTTTGATATTGTTCTTACGTTTTATATCTTTCCTCCTGTGTCTTCTTACATATACCTTGTGGCTAAAGCTTTGCTCATTCATTTTTGCAAAATCTGATATTTGATTGAAGACCGATGTATGTTGGATCTATATACTATATGATGATGCTCAAGGGGTATGCAAATAGACTTGGAAAGCTGGAATCTAGAAAAGGTGGGGCTAAAAATAGTGACAATAGGTGTTCAAGCTTTATTACAAAATCCGTGACTAAAGAACCTATCAATGGAAGTTTGTGTATGTACGTGTATAAAAAAATATTTCCCAGATTCTCTGTAACTCGAGGGTTTTGCCACATGATGTGCTTGCTGTGTGTTTCTTTATTCTATTTTTTTTTCTGAGAAAAAAAAAAGTGGTTTGTCTTCCTCACGTATTGCACAACTTGACTGAAAACTTTCGTGCCTAAGATGCTTTCAGTTAGACTTCAAAAGGAAGCACTTGACTCTGATCTAGATCGGATATATAATCATATGTGTTGGGGTCATTTTCAACTGGCTTGCTTCACCAGTGATTCTTCAGTTATTTGGAGTAAACGTATTTCATGTTATCATGAGATTATTATGGATTTTCTATGATCGATATCGTTACCTTGCGTTTATTTTTTTCTCATAACTACTGCATTAGCAACCGGCAATTCATTCTACTTATCTGTCTTTGCCTAAAACTGATTTTGGAAAATTCCGCTTTCACTACATTCTTCTTACTTTGACAAAAAGACCGATTTCCACAATGATTACAAAAGAATATATCTTATCAGATGAAACCAATAACACTATTTTATTAAGACACATCTCAAATCTCAAATAAATGGACTTCATCAAAATCAGAAAGTAGAAAGTTTTAATAACCATATCGGGCAAAGGTTCTCATGCAATGTTATGTGACGCTAAAATCACCACCTTAATAGATAAACTTCTTGTGTTTCCTATTCCTTTTCATATTTATCTATTTTTGTATATGTGTCTAAGGATGATAACATTAGATCTGTGATGATATATTGGTAAATCGTATACCTATTCTCTTCACTACATTTGCTGTGGTGTGAGTTGTATAGGAAAAGGATCTCTAACTTCTTAACTTTGTACATGTCAATAAAAAAGATATGTTTGTATGATAAAAATTATTTTCCTATTTGTGCACATTCCTGCATAACCCTTTCAAACTCTTGGTTTTCTCTCTTTTTTGTATATCACTCTAAGTTTCAGGAACACAAAATGGTTATTCTATATACTTAAGAAGGTCTGACCTTACTGACATGGAACAATTTCAGATACCTAACCGTGAGGTAGATAAGATTAGTGTAACCCCGTTACACTAATCTTATCTACCTCTGGAACCAGACTTAATTCGGGGTTTACCACCCTTTCGGTCGGGCCTCGAGCGCGCTTTGCCTAGATCCA
>BOPN01004967.1:57500-70000 GCA_017312705.2 Penaeus japonicus | reverse complement strand
TGACAACATTATCACTGACAGGTTGGATACAACATATCGCTTGCAAGTAACTGAGGAAAGAAGATTTATCTAACTGAAATCTCTGAACTAGATTCTGCTTACAATCTAGAACTTGAGAAAATATAACAATAGTCAGTTTTCCTTTAAACATCTTTAACTAACATTTTGCTTTTGTGTCAAGTTTTTAGTACAACATCCAAAAAAGCAATTTTTAAAAATTCTAATATTGTAAAAAAAACAAAAACAAAATACACATGTAAAAAAAAGAATTAAAAAATATGCAGTGACTTACAAGAAACAATATCTTGTGAGTAAGGCTCTGACTTCATCACGTTCAGACATGTTCCTCCTCCTATCTTTTTGGCGAACCAATACAAGAAACTCTAATACATTAATACCGGTACTAATTATCAAGCCTTTCCATACAAATTTTCCCATACACCTGTTTACACTCCATAAATATAAAAATAAGTTAATGAGAATCACAGAAACAACCTTTATCACAAGTCCAAACACCAGCATCAGTTAGCAGTTTGTACCAGCTCTCCAACGACCAGGTAAGAAATCCAGGGTCTAATACTGAGCCTCAATTTTTCTCAGGGAACAAACATTAAATAGTATCATAATACTGGGGGCACGTCCTTCCTGTGCAAATTCTAATCCTTGAATGACCACTTAAAAATTCAACGTCATTTTTGCGTCTGTATCTTTGTTTTATTAGCCTTTTTGTGAAACATATCTTCTATGTTAATGTGTGTACATGTGTGTGTGCACATGTGTGCTTATACATGTGTGCACCCAGCATCAGGACCAATGATTTCATCTAATAGTGACCCTTGTTTTCACAAGATAAGCAACATAATGACTGTGGCTCAACCATGCGTCAATTGGAATACGTAGTTAGTTTTAGGATAACTTTGTGCCTGTCTATTTTGTTTCCATTTCTTCCAAGATTCTTTGGCCACTCTTCCTTTCTCCAACTAAGACCTGGCAGTCACACTATCAGAACATGCTTTCCTAAAAATCTTTTTACCTAATATTTCTTAAAATCCTTTTATTCTTCTTAGCAAACAGACAACTCAGTTCACATTATTTTGCATGTGTGTGCATGTATGTGCATGTGCATGTGCAAGTGCGTGTGTGTCACCGTGTGTGTGCATGTGCGTGTGTATGTGTGCGCATGTGTGTGTGTGTGTGTGTGTGTGTGTGTGTGTGTGTGTGTGTGTGTGTGTGTGTGTGTGTGTGTGTGTGTGTGTGTTTGTGTTCGTGTGCATGCACATATACACACACATGTATATATATGTACTGCATGTCACACACATGCAAACAAATATCTACAGGTGCACAAAGTTATAAAATTAATGTATACATGTAACATGAAAAGTAAAGAGATTACTATAATATTAATATTAATAATACAAGAGTAATAAACACAAAAAAATACAGGCCCTGAACTTAAAAAAAAAAAATCTATATATATATATAATATATATATATATATATATATATATATATATATATATATATATATATATATATATTATATATATATATATATATATATATATATATATATATATTATATATATATATATATATATATATTTATATATATATATATATATATATATATATATATATATATATATATATATATATATATATATATATATATATATATATATATATAAATATATATATATATATATATATATATATATATATATATATATATATATATATAATATACATATATAATATATATATAATAAAAAAAGAAAATTAATAATAGTAAACTTTAAAAAACAATCATTTACTTGCATAAACTGCAAAGGGATAAAAGGCACTGTATGCATGGCTATCAAGTTGGACAATAGGAAATGTATAGGAACACAAACATCAAATAAAGTCCTATCATTTCTACTTTTTTCTCTTGCATAATATGTTATCATTTTAACAGCTCAAAAAGAAGAAGGGAGAGAGGGGAGAGGGGAGAGGAGAGGAGAGGAAAGGAGAAGAAAGGAGAGGAGAGAGAGAAGAGAGGGAAGAGAGGAAAGAGAGAGAAGAGAAAGAAGAGAGAGACGAGAGGTAAGAGAGGGAAGAGAGGAAAGAGAGAGAAGAGAGAGAAGAGAGAGAAGAGAGAGAAGAGAGAGAAGAGAGAGAAGAGAGAGAAGAGAGAGAAGAGAAAGAAGAGAGAGACGAGAGAGAGAAGAGAGAGATGGGAAGGGGGACTAACCTACATCCACAACCCAGTTTCCAAAAGCTTGTGAACAACAGAGAACTTTCACATACTTCACAGTCTACAATGCTATGTACATTTGGGGGAATAAGAACCATCTCGGTTAGTCAAGCATCATCCTAACGGCAACAAGGCAGCCAGATCTGTTGATCCTTCAGTCAGCATCATTTCTGCTAACACCATATCTGCTATACTCTGTGAGGTTAGGTTCTACTTTATTAAATATTGTGCTCTCACCTGTTTTATTGCTAAGCTCTCTTTGCCCTGGGACTATGGAAAATATTTGGTAAAAAATGTATGTATATACACAAATATGTATTTTTTGCATATATCGATTCCTTTATGCATTTTAAAAAATAGCATAATTGTGTTTACAGATTCCACCATCATGGGTTGCATGAGCTTTAAGATTGATATGGATTTCCACCATGGACTTGCAAGGCTACACTAATAAAATGAGTTGTACCAAGTTCATTGTGACAAATGGATAAAAGGGTATAAATGAGACTGAATAGTTCCACAACACAAGTTATGCAATTTACGCATTTTGGGTTACCCCGTCCTCAGAACAACATACTACATCGAAGTTACATGAACATATATATATTAGTCAAGAGCTGATGACCCAGCTGAATCCCGTGACTTCTAGCTCCTTGTCCGGATGAAAGAGGTTTCCGCGACCTTGGATAATTTGAAGAGAACATGAACACAGTGTCGGGTCACTTCAAATTATCCAAAGTAGTGGCAACGTCTTTCATGCAGACAACGAGCGAGAGGTCACGGGATTCAGCTGGGTCGTCAGCTCTTCACTAATATATATATGTTCATGTAAGCTTGTTGTAGTATGTAGTTCTGAAGACGGGGTAACCCAAAATGCCTAAATTACATAACTTGTGTTGTGGAACTATTCAGTCTCATTTATACCCTTTTACCAAAAATTAGTTGTTTTTAGATTTTTTCTGAGGTACAAAATAATGACCAATTGGTTCATCTCTCAGGGAAACATTGCTATGGTATCAAAGCTTTCAAAATGCCACTACCTGTGCTAGAGTGCAATGAATGCAACCCTGCATTGTGGTGGCACAAATGAAATAAGACAACCAGACTAAGACTGCAAAACATTCTAACACTGCAAATGCACCTTGATCTAACTCTATGAAAAATGACAATTTTGACACAGCCTTATTTGTGTTTTTGCTTTTTTTGACTATAATGCAGAACAGTTTGAGAAGTAATTCTGTGGAGCAGCACCTAACCTAATTGGTGCGATCATAAGAACACAAAGAAGAAAATTATACTTACAGGAAGAAACTTTGCCTTTACAATATGACTAAGCCATCAATGAAAAAATCATTCACAAAGTTGTCAAGAGCAATGTTAGAAAAAAAAGGAAAAAATAACACGAAAAAGTATAGAAAAAAATATGGACACAAAATGACAGGCACCCAACATATTTTTCCATACATTCCTTTTTGGCAAACAACAGAAGGTGCAACAACCATGAAATCTACTTCTGCCACAATGGACATGCCTCTCATCATTTTACAGTTCCATTCAAATTTGTTACTAAATGCATAGTAGTATTACTCATTTCAGTAAAAGCATATATTTTCCTTTAGAAAATAGCTGCCTCTTTAATTCGCTGTACTAACAAATATGAAGATCCTTAACCCATTCGCGCCAGATGACGTGCTGACACGTTTCGTGGTTTTTGCGTCAGACGCCGGTTACGAGCTATCTGGGCAAGGCCAGCGCTTGGGGTGAGCGAGCAGGCAGCTCAGGCTTGCAGCTTGTGCGCCCAAGAATCTCAAGGCGTTAGGCTTATGCGTTCGAAAACCCCGGCATTACGACCATTCAAAGCCAGAATCGCCCCGGCATGAATGGGTTAACCCCTAAAAAATAGATCTTTATTCATGCTCAGGAGAAGATGTGTGCAATCTATTCCAATAATCCAAAGGTCGAAAGGAAATAATTGTAATGTTCTCAAGAACTTGATCTGTATATCCCATACCCCCCCCCCCCCCCCAAAAAAAAAAAAAAAAAAAACATTGAGGAGATTGAATTAGAGTAGATTTAGGGCATTTGTGTCATATAGCAAGACAGCACATCCATTAGGGGAAAACAAAGAAAATCAAAATTGCATATCTTCCAGCCAGTTCACATGCTCAAGTTTTGTGTATCTGAACACAGAAGCAACACTTCTGTGCCTTAATCCTTGCCTCATTCCATAAACAAGAATCACCAAGTCACATGAACTCATGACAAAATGTTATCAAGACTTCAACTTAGTGTATACAACAGACCTTAAGTGGTGTACACAAATAGATCTTCCTGTTTAATTTCTATAAGTAGTTTTTTCAAGGAATAAATGCCTGAGGATTCTCAGTGCCAAATCTAATTGTAATGCCATTAAATTTGACCATCTGTGTTCCAACAAAATATTGAGTCAAGCCTTTTACATCAAAACCTAAGCTGATAAATCGTATGTGTATACCAATTTTCTTTTATAAAGAAATGACTCCCAAGTAATCTGTAATCTAAACTACTAGTCACCCATAGATTAATGATTATCAATTTGAAACAATGTACAAATGCTTCACTGCTGACAAACGGACTTAATGAAATGTTTTTTAAAATTCAAATTATTAGTTATGCTATACACTTCCTGCAAAAAATCAGCCAAATTAAGTAGCAAATATACAAGGCTCTATTAAGGATTACATTTTATCCAAAGGGAAATCAGTTGTGAGCATCATCATCGTAAATTATTTTACGATGTTCATTTCATTTGACTGTACGTGCATATTCACTGGAGAGAGAAACCTGATATAAATAAGCCTCTTAAATGTATAAAGACTTACATAATAGCACAAAAAGTGCAAAAATATCACCGGTGCAATAAAGATGGCTATTGGTTGGAGACAAACTTGGAAGCAGATAATATGGCACAGTATATTATAAACACACACACATGCATGTACACACAGACACACACATATGCAAGCATACACACAGACAAACACAAGGTAACCCTGTAAAACTTCCTCAGTTTCCAAGGAATCCACCATAAACATATATGGAAAAAAAGAAAATTTTAACTATATATATAAAAAAATATATATATGAATTTATGAGTTCTAAAATAATCCAAAAGCTTAAACATTAATCACCAAATTCCACACATATGGTTGCATGATTTGTATATATTAGTATATGCTTTTTTTTCTTGTGATTGTTTTTTCAAGAAGTCATCAATTTTCTGTGTTATTCTTTTATGGCTTAAACACACTAAATCAGTTTGCAAAATCCTTATCCACAAATTAAGATGAGCAACGCCTTGAGCCTTTCAAGCAGCTTTCGATTTGACAAGACTCAGGTCTGTCAGGGAGTTCAGGAGGGCCTGGAGATCACTTTCCACCTGTTGGCGTGAGTCTGAAAGGGACAGCTGGCTGGTGAAGGACGTGAGCAGCTCGGCTTCCTCCGCGTTTCCTGAACATTCTAAGTAGGTCTGCATCATTTCAATAACCTGAAATGCATTTGTCATTATCAATTTCTGTGGAACCTTAACTAAGAAACAAAATGCAGAGACAAAGACAGACAGAGACAGACAGGAACAGGGACAGAAAGAGACAGAGACAGAGAGATAGAGAGAGACAGAGACTGAAACAGAGAGACTGTAAGAGAGACTGAAAGAAAGAGAAAGAAGGATACAGACAGAGAGACAGAAAAAGGGAAAGAAACAAAGAGAGAGAGAGAAATCAAGTATTATCTCTCAAAACTACAAAAGGTAGATACAGAGAAATTATTTGCATATTTGCCATCACACTCTAAAAGCTGACAGTAGTCACCTGGTAGACTTGTTTCTTGATTTCTTGTGAGGAAGAATTATTGTCTCTCTGAAGCAGCTTGAGTTTTGAGCGAGCAAGATGAAGCGGGGAATACCCTTGGTTGTCTGGCTGTCTCACGTCAGTACCTGTGGAAAGGGATACAAATTATATTCATAATACATTACAAAATAAAAATTACTTTCATAATACACGCATTAAACATTACAAAAAAGAAAATAAAACTATAACGCATTATATAATAAAAACATTCAAATATATCAAAATACATACACTAATTCAAAATATATTCATATGGAGAGGGATCACAGAGGGGAAATCATATCAATGGCAAGCAAGGTCAGACTGCAGATTCATGACATGTGCAAATTAGTGCTTCATTCTACTTACAAAGATGGAGAGAGTGTAGATAGTGGTGTGAGAGAAAGTGGAGAGAATAGTGATGGAATGGAGACAGTTTAAAGGTTATAAGGTCACTAATGAGTGGCAAGGAAGGGACAGTGTAAGCAATAGAGCTTGCATTGTCATGACACACAACCCATCACCCTTCTCCACTCACATGGGACCTAAGTCAGCCCTGGCTATGGCTGTGTAAGGAAGAAGATTGAAACTGGTGACCCAACTCCCCATCTTTTGCTCATCATAAGGATGGCAACATCTGGCAACTGTGGAAACTCTCTCGTGCCCTGTGCTGGGCGCAAAAGCAGGCCATCCAAAGGGAGGGTCAATGTGCTACCAGTGAGCTAGCCAGACACTAAGTGGGAAGGGATGGAGAGGGGAAAAGAGAATGTGTGAGAGAGAGAGAGAGAGAGAGAGAGAGAGAGAGAGAGAGAGAGAGAGAGAGAGAGAGAGAGAGAGAGAGAGAGAGAGAGAGAGAGAGAGATACTTGCCTGCCTTCAGAAGTAAAGTCACAGTAGGGATGTGTGATGTACAAGCAGCCAAGTGCAGTGGGGTGTTCCCTACTCCATCTCGCTGATTTGGATCGGCACCGTGTTGCAGAAGCAGTCTGTGTGAAAAGTAAGAAATATAAAGTAGTTTTTACAATTATAATGTTGGTTTTATCATACTCACTTACTTGTTAAAATCAACATCCTAAAAACATAGTTAATTACAAGTTTGTAATAATATATTCTAACATACTAAAAGATCAGAAAAAAAAAATAATAATAATAATAATAACCAGAGTGTATCAGCCTCTGCACCAGGATTAACATCATGGTTCCCACTTGAGAAATAAAACAGAAACGTGAAGACAATACTTTTTCTCCCTTGTCTTTGATTGTGGACAACAGAAACAAAAAATAAGGTTTGGCAGAATTCAGAAGGCTGTAGCTATCTTGAAAATTTCACTATAACATGAATAGATACCATCTGCTGTGGTTGGGTTAATGGTTGACCTGCTTTGATGTTAGTATTTGCAATATCTTTCCTAAAGAGTGTGGGTTCTTTTGGTATGTATATGTCATAAGTATATATATATATATATATATATATATACATATATATACATATATATATATATATATATATATATATATATATATATAAATATATATATATATATATATATATATATATATATATATATATATATATATATATATATATATATATATATGTGTGTGTGTGTATAAATGTATAGGTGCAGCCAGTAATATCTCTTACTTCTAGTCACCTGAGTCAAGACCAATTACGATCGGGCAACTGAACAACCCACGGCCACCATTCCACAACTGTCCAACAACGCTTACACTGGGCTTGGGGTAGGGGTGGTGGGTAAAGGTTATTCAATCACCAGGTCTCCACTGGCCACAACTCTGGCTACTGAAGAGGGATGAGTCTGGTGCTTATGTGGAAGACAAGTGCCACACGAGTACATATGAATAATTATAAATGAAAGTGAGTAAAACCATAGACAGACAGATAGACAGACCGACACAAACACACACACACAGGACGAAATCACACTTTCCTATCACTTGAGATAATCATTTTAAAAGTTCTCACTTTGCAATGTCTGTGTAACCTTTGGAGGCTGCAATGTGCAATGCCGATCTCTCCTTGTCATCTGTGACTTTTGGATTGACTCCTTCTCTTAGAAGCTGCTCTACTGTTTCAACATTATTCAAGCTGGCAGCTATCCGAAGTTTTCTCTCCTCTGGAAATGAAACAAAATAGTAATAGTACATATGAGGAATGAATATATATATAAATATATGCCTATCAATCTGTTTCTTTTTCTACCTCAAAGATTTGTACATATGTTAGTTACCCTTCCTACTTATATATTCATCTAACTTGAATAAATGTACATATGGCAATTAATCTTCCAATCAATATCTTTGTCAACCTATCTGTATGCCTATACATGAGGTAATAGGAGGGCCTGGTCTTTTTTTTCTTTTCTTTTCTTTTTTTTTTTTTAAGGAGAAAGCGGACCATGTTACAGATTGCAGAAGCATTTTGCCAACCGCCATTAAGATTAACCTAAACTTGCCAAGGGGAAGGCTGAAAACATCTCCTGAAGTGTGCTTCTCTTACTAAGAGCCCCTATATTCATACAATCCATGACTGAAGCAGATAGTGACAAATATTGTATTTCTTCACTAGGAGTAGTTTCAATTTATACAAAAATCTTTGTTCGTCAATCCATTTTCAATCACTCCTCTAATTAAATACAAAATCTTCAGAAATCAGACCTAAAACAAATTAGAATCCTAGAAAATCAAAGATTATAAATAACTTACTTGCTTTATTGGATAATATCTGATAATGTTGTTGTCTCATTCTCAGCCGCAGATTTTTCAATTTTTTCTGGAGTGTGTTATTTTCATATGGAAGCACTGCATATCCTTGAGCTAAAAGGGGAAATGATGTTTTATTCATTTAATAAATTTTCCTCACAGAGAGAAAGAGGGAAAGAAATACCCACAAACAATAAAAACAAAATTCACAAAACAAATACACAAATGAAGAAAAGAAAACAGTAATAGAAAACATCGTCAGCATTAACCCAGTGGTCGCGGTATTAAATAAATGTTTGTGCAGTAGGATGACTGGTTTACATGTCTGGTACGGTGCCATCCGCGTCTATGACTGACTCTACCTTTGCAGCAAATCATGCCATCCACTGCCAATGAGTTAATCCCTTAGAAAAATATTCCTGCTCACCACTTTGAAAATATCAATGGTCAGTCCCTTCCACTTACAAGTTCACAACTCATCATTGCTAAAGTGTGAACCAGCAGTTTCACCTCTTGAATGCACAGCACATGAAACTAGTGATTCAACACATTGGCAACGCAAAGTGGTGGACTTGCAAGTGGAGGGGACTACACACAAATCTGAAGTACTTATGACAAGTGCAGCCGTAATTTTGCTCAGTCTCTTTATATAAAATGACAGAAAACAAATTACCTGACACTGAACTTCCATACAATGTAAATGCCAGATAAGGGTATTATGTATGAATGATTCCTGTGTTAACAACAACAAAAATAATATAAACTAAGTAAACAATATTCTCAAAGATCCATGATAATCAAGATCAAAATTATGATAAAGTTATGAGACTCATCCTACAGTGGAATAAAGCATCCTCAGATAACCCAATGGCAATGGGTCGCATCCGTACATGTCATGGCGTGCGTGGTTTTGTTTTATAGATTCTTTTGCACATAGATGGCTCCACAAAGGTTTAGACACTAAGGGATTGGCAAGGAGCCCTTCCGGTCTTTACCTATTTACCCCTTTTCCTCGATTTTTTTCATTAAAAAAAAAAAGGTAATAACAAAAACAATATTAATAATACTAATAATACAAATAATAATAATAATAATATCAATAATGATATTGATAATAAAAATAATAATAATAATCATAATAATAATAATAATAATAACAATGATAATAACAATAATATTATCAAAAATTATTAATTACATTAATTATTAAAACAAAGAAGATAACAATAATAATAATAATAATAATAATAATATAATAATAATAATAACAATGATGATGATGATAATGATGATAATAATAATAATAATAATAATAATAATAATAATAATAATAACAATAATAATAATAATAAAAAAAAAAAAATAATAATAATAATCATAATAATAATGATAATAACAATAATAATAATAATAATAATCAAATCATAATGATGATAATAATGAAATCATAATAATAATAATAATAATAATAATAATAATAATAATAATAACAAAAATAACAAGAATAAGAAAAAGAATAATAGTGATAATAATAACATTAGTAACACTAAATATAGTAGGAGGGAAAAGAAAAGAAAAGAAAAGAAAAGAAAAGAAAAGAAAAGAAAAGAAAAGAAAAGAAAAGAAAAGAAAAGAAAAGAAAAGAAAAGAAAAGAAAAGAAAAAAATCACAGAGGGCAAATCAGGTAAAGCCAGGTAGTCCTTTTAACCCATTCCCGACGGGGGAATTCTAGCCTTGAATGTCCAAATGCCGGGGCGTTCGAATTATTAGGCCTAAATCAATTGAATGGCCGGCACAATACTGTGCCGCCCGGCAACTGGGCTTTTGAATGCGCGGTACACATGCTGTACCACCCGTCCTGTGTGGGTTAACTGGATCCTTGGTGACTAGGCACTTTAGAACTATCTAGGTGTTAGAGAAATTATGAAACAAAATCACAGTCATCAATGGGTAAATCCCTTTCGAGTATGGCAGAATGATATTCAGGAACAGCTCCCCACTCTGTATTTTTTAACAGCTCACTGGGAATCTTTTCTGCAGGATTGCTAGACCATTTACTCTGTCTAAAAAATTTGCATCACTTGTCGATGCAGAATTGAGCAAAGGACCAGCTTAACCCGTTCATTCTGGGTCACGTCCTATCTTGTCATTGAATATCTCCATTAAAGCTGGCAGGTGAAAGGCACTCATAAGGCACAGTGCAGCATTGCTTGGTCACCGCGCACATTTCTCATCTAGCCAGTAGGAACGGCATTACACAAATATAAGCCACGGTGTGAATGGGTTAATGGAACATTTGTCAAATTCACTCATTTTTTGTTCCACTATAATAAAAGTTAGCCAATTTTGAAGTGAAAATGGTTTTGTTTTGTTTTCTACAAGATTACAAGAACAAAATACTTTCACAATATTTTTTTCTTTCTTTGTCCTTTGTATATTAATGGGGTTAAGTAAAATGAAATCTTAAAAGAAGTCCTAATATTTAGACTGACAAAACTTGACAAGGGCAGAAAGAAAGGATACATAAGAAAATATTTCGAGTACTTCATACCACAAACATCATATCAGTTCTGGTGACAGACAAATGCATTTAACAAAAGAAATACAACTTCACACAATTCCCTATGAAGCAAGACAAGAATATAATTCATGGTGTTAGAAAGTGAAGACCATTAACATCACTTCTCTTAAAAGAAATTGAATCTGTCAGTGTAAGAAACAGCATTACTATACTCACAATAGGCCTCATATCCACGACTTAAGCACATGGAAGGCGAGACATTGGCAAAGGTTAAACCAGACGGAGGTTCCAAGTCACAAGATGTCACTTCTCCGTCTTGTCCTCCATTGCTGCTCTCGTAAAGGGGAAAGTGGAGCTTGAGCCGACTGCCCTCAGGAAACTCTGTCTTGGGCTGTTGGAAAAGAAATATAGGTATATATTCATTCCTTGGGGGTGGGGGAGGGGGAGGGTTGTACTCTTGTGAGTGTCGTTTTCTTCCTGCCAAATACCCAATTTCCATTTGCCAAATCAATCTCTTTATAAGGTCAAGAGAGCCAAACCTCACCTAAGTAATGTCCATGAAATATAATCCATAATTAGGACATAATACCTGCATCACACTAAAAATTTTTTTATCTTATATAGCCAGATATCAAACAATATTCAAATACATTATAAAGACTTCTGGAGGGAACTAACAATAATAAATACAATTGTAAGCACAATGATTCTTATTGATAATCATAAAAAAACACGTTAACCCAATACAAATCCTCAAGAAATCTTCCTCCTCATTAAATAATTCTTTCTTTTTATATATATTGATGAAATGAGTTTTATTTACATGCATCACTTTTTTACACTATCTAATCTGTATCTAACTATATCTAATTTAGACACTCCACTGTGTGATATGCATTTGACTACCCTATCAAAATGTCAATTCTTGATATTTTTTTCACACAATCAGACAGACAGACACACATAACATGCTGTGTACAGAAAACAATTTTGCCTTCATGCCTACACAACTACAGTGAAGAGGTCTATACTCATCCTCCACATATATTTTAGCAAGGCAGAGCTTGGACTGGCTCTTCATCTAACAAGAAACTTTGGAAGTATATCATCAATGCTACAAAGCAACTAATTCAACAAGTATTCACACATCT
>BOPN01004967.1:27500-32500 GCA_017312705.2 Penaeus japonicus | reverse complement strand
TAAAAAACAATAAAACGGATATTGTGATTATTCTGCCTTATAAATGTCATGATCACAAGGGTGATGACAATGATAATGATAACTGGAATAATGAGGATGATGACAGTTTATGCGAAATTCCCGCGAAAGAAAATGGCGGCTAATATTTGGATGTTTTCAGTTCGCCAATTTAGTGATTTGGTTTGACGTCCACTTTTGACTTTTCATTTTTTTCTCATGCTCTTTCATCTTTTGCATTTCCCTCATTCCTTCCCATTATGAAAATATCGGGAGTGCATGGAAATTAAATCGGATAATTGTATACTTTAAGTGTGAACTTATTTGTTCTCTCTCTCTCTCTCTCTCTCTCACTCTCTCTCTATTTCTCTCTCTCTCTATTTCTCTCTCTGTCTCTTTCTCTCTCTGTCTCTCTCTTTCTCTCTCTCTCTCTCTTTCTCTCTCTCTCTCTATATATATATATATATATATATATATATATATATATATATATATATATATATATATATCCCCCTCTCTCTCTCCAGACAAAACAAAAATCAAGGAAAACGAGAGTATTTAATATTTCATAGAAAATGTAAAAATAAAATAGCACCGTCGACCTCGGTTGGCGCCACGCTGTCTGCTTCTCCTGGACGCCGCTTGGAGGCCTGTGCTGTTGGTTGACTGGAGGAATTTCTTTGTTTATCGTATCTTTTCTTTTTCTCCTTCCGTTACTTTCTTCGCTATAGTAGAAGAGAGAGAGAGAGAGAGATAGAGAGATAGAGAAAGAGAAAGAGAAAGAGAAAGAGAGAGAGAGAGAGAGAGAGAGAGAGAGAGAGAGAGAGAGAGAGAGAGAGAGAGAGAGAGAGAGAGAGAGAGAAAGAAAGAGAGTGACAGACAGACAGACAGAGGCAGACAGAAAGAGAGATATAGAGAGATAGAGAAGTCCGAGGGATATCTTGCACAGGGCAATTTCCTCTCTTTCATTCTCACTCCTTTTTTTCTTGATTATTCACTTTTATTATATTTCAATTTTACCTTATTTTGCCACATAGATAAATTGACTTGATACCTTTTTATGGAAGCCAAACATCCTTGTTTACGTGGCGACATTACAGTACAGTAGTTGAGTGATTTAGATGCTTGAGTTTTTGTTCGATTTAATTATTGATGATATTGGGGGTAGGCCTATCACGATAGTTACACGGGCGAAAAAAATCATATTTTTACTGTACTTTTTCTTACCAATACTTCTATATGAGCATACTACGTTTAGAAAGTAATATCTATATTGGATATATTAGGCATCATTGTCCTAGACTTGGATTACAAACCCTTTTAGGAAAACATGGATTCTCTGCTGATTTTGAGTTTGTTTACCTTTTGGTGTGAAGTTTAATGAATGGTAAAAGTTGTCAGGAAAATAAAGTTCAAGTATATAATTATATGCAATATGTATATATTAAATCTATATGTATGACATATTAAAGATACGTATATATGTACAGTATATACACACATAAGATAAACCTTGTTTCGCTCGAGTCTGCGCAGCTGCAAGACTCGCTTTAGTGGTAATTGTCTTCTGCTTTTATATTTGTTAAGGCTTTTCCTCTCGATTTCTTATTGTTCTTTAGTAGATTTTAAAATGGGAGGATTTTACATAAAAACACATATGTTTTGCAGAAATAAAAGAAATTTAATCTATATATATACATGTCGATTTGCCAACAAGACTTTGCTGCTTTGAAACCGACGAAGAGACACGAAATCGTTCAAGATGTTTGATTAAGGAGCCAAAAAATATTAAGGATGGCTAATGTTACAAAAAAAAGAAAAAAAAAGGACTCAGGTTTCCTTTAAAAAGTAAGATTTTTTATTGTCATGTTCGGATCTAACCGGAGAGCTGAAACAATGATACAATGATACAAATCTATCGGCTCAAGAGTAAAACCGTACAAGGAAATACAAAGCAACTTCAAACTGAAGCCGAAGTCCATTAAGCCGAGGCTCTTTTATGGACTTGAAGCATAACAAAGAGCTGTGGCACGGGTCATAACATAAAAAAAGAAAAAAAATATATACATATATATAAATATATATATATATATATATATATATATATATATATATATATAAATCATGGCAGACAGCAGACAGATATTCGAGAAAACTCTCGGTGGCTCCCCTTGGCGGTCTGTAAATCATGCCAACTAGAAATTTTCAAAGTGAATATCCAACTTCCAAAAAAACTGACTCAGTGTGATGTAAAGTAAAATAAATATTTTGACAGATAACACCACTGAGTTTAGTAAGAAAGATTGCCACTCCCCCACCATATGTATCTCTATTGATAAAAAAATGGAGAATATCCTTCTATATCATACAAGTTACATATATAGAGTCATTCAGGCGAATTTCACAGAGACCAAGAACATGTATTTCCCTTTCAATTTGCTTTAGACATATTTCATTGAAAGTAGACAGACGAGGGGGAACACTGCCATTTTGTTGAGATTATCAGAGGGAAGGTTCAGGTCATTCGAGTCTCTGCAAAAATAGTGGTCACAGTTCGGCTCGAACGAGGTAATGTTCAGCAGCTGTTCGTCAGTGCAATCGATTCCTCTACCATGACCACTACTTTGCTCAAAGGAATTGGAAACCTTGTTATTTAATACATTTAAAGGGTAGTTGTGGATTTCTTCATTTAAAAAACTGTTCAAATCTGAATTCGAAAGCTCATGAAAAGGGAAATAACTAAGACAGTAATCCATGATGAATACAGACAGAAATAGATAGAAACTAAGGAAGGCAGTAAGTTAAGATCTTAATGAGACACCTGCATGGACTGACTCCGGGAATTTCGTCTCTCCTGCGCCGGCTGGATATCCTGAGTGTCAGGGATTCTGGAATCTGGTCTCGCTGCGGCTGCTGCTGGCCCAGTGCGGTCCCTTATGACGAGTTTTGTTCCCGGGAAGAAGGCGCTTTTCCCCTCGGGGCGGGCGCCATTCAGTGCGGGCAGTTGATCCAGCTTGATTCTTTGTGATGCTGGGCAGAGGTCATCATTAAAGTAGATCTTGGTGCCCTTCAGTTTCCTGGTATTCCTCATGGCTGCATCACGCTTGACTTGCTTCGGGAAGCGCAGGAGCACAGGGCGAGGACGGTTGTCGTGGCGTTGTCCCTCTTGCTGCGCCCTCTCCATCGGCAAGTCCGGAAGTTGCAGCTTCTCCTCGAGCAATGCGTCGACCTTCGCCTCAGTTTGCTCACTCGTTTCTTTTGGGCCCTCGGGAAGGCCATCGATGATGTTGTTGCAGCGGTGTTGGTCGTCCAGAGTATTGCAATGGGCTGCAACACGTTTCAGCTCGGCCTGGGATTCGCTCAAGTCGCGTTGCAACTCTCGGATGGTGAGCTTGTTGTTCCGCTCTTCGCTGTCTCATTTGGGTTTTTAGATCGTCTACCTCTGTTTGGGTCTATTCCAGGGATCCCTTTAAATCGGCAACGGTTGGTTCAAGGTGTGAAACCTTGTCCAAAAATTGCTTCAGAGTGCATTCCTAAATATGTTTATATGCTTGAGACTGATTCTCAATCAGTAATTCTACTGTCTCAAGAGTGACCATGGTTGCTTTTGTTTTGTCTGGGAACTGTTGCTGTGAGTTCAAACGTCCAGTTAGCTTGTTGGCTAACTAGCGAGTTTTGTTTTGGTCAGTCATGAGCTGTCATGCAAGTCGCTTTTAAGTGTTGAGTATGAGCTCACTACAAGAGAAAGTCGATACTAATCTTCCTGGCGAAGCTGGTGTTCGTCATCGCGCAGCTGGAGTAATCTTCCCATCTGGGCCTCGAAATACTCGTTCATCCCATCGTCACCTCGACGGCGTTCCTCACCAGCTGCTTCCCTACGAAGCTCCCCCTCCTGTCGACGGGCATCTTTGTCGTCTCTGCCATTCGCTTTTGGACTCCAAGGAAATAGGGGATAGAATGGAATGTAGAAGTAGGCTTGCTCTGTTCCCTTCGCCTCTCTTTTCGGCATCCTTCTGTTGCCTAATTGTTTTAGCCCGCCCTCTTTCTGGGTGTTTTTTCTTTGGCATCTTGCTTCTGCGAATAAGAGAAAGAAAATAATTAATAAAACAAAAGAAATAAAGAGAAAAGAATTAATAAAAAAGAAAAATAAAGTGAAAAAAGTGAACGAAAATAAGAGAGAAAAAGAGAGGGAAAAACATAGAAATCGGAGAAAAAGAAAAACGAAAAGAAATGAAAAAATAAAGAAAAAGAGAATGAAGAGAAAAAAGAGCGAGAGAAAAAACATGAAGATAAAGGAAAAAAATAGATAAATAAAAAAATAAAGGCAATAGAAAAGTGTAAAGAGATCAATGAATAAAGGAGGTGTGAAAGAAAGCAAGATATAAAGAGATAAGAAAGTCAGAAAAATGAGAGCGAGTAAATATACAAACATACATATACATTTATATATACATATCTATGTCTGTATCTATCTGTCTATTCATCTATCCATCTAACTATCTATCTATCTATGAATTTAGAATCATGTATATCTCACTCTCGCTCTCCCCCCCCCCCTCTCCCTCCCTCTCTCTCTTTCTCTCGCTCGCTTCTCCCCCTAATGACCGTGGCCTCCAATTGGTAGTTACGTCTAAAAGGCTGACTGCTGATTGGTCAATTCGAAATGGTCCTGCCATCTGGGGGCATCCCATCGAACTACGGTTACGATGTTTTCTTTCGGTTACGATATTCAATTTGCGACCTCGTTGAGACATCGTACCTTACGAGAGCGTTTTGAGTATCCGGCCCCTGCTCTTGGATACAAAACAAGTGACACGCGTATACTTCATTCAGCTATTGGAATAATTTACCGCCAGTGCAGATAAGAAACTCAACAGTAAGGATCATATTTTTATTGGTTAATGTAGTGACTCTCGTAATACAGCAATAGGGCTACCGGAAAAAAATTATAATCCGTATTATATTATAGGATAGGCCTACTCAACACATCTGCACTTTTTACT
>BOPN01004967.1:20000-22500 GCA_017312705.2 Penaeus japonicus | reverse complement strand
TCTGCACCCACGGGGGATGTGAGTCAACTTTGGCAATGGTATCGTCAGCAAGAGGGTTGCAACGGGCGGAGCAACCCGTCCGCCCGCGCCTCATGATAAATGACAGCGGTAGAAATTTCTCGTCTCCTGAGGTGGGCGCGAACGCAGTTTAATAATCATGATTGTTGATGAGATTTTTTTGATTTTTTTTATTACTAAATACATCCAAAGGAACAATGACCATGCAATGATGAAAGGATTTGCGGGAAGAGGATGTAGCCTTTAGTTTGAAAATCCGAAATTTTGTTACAGGCAGTTAGATGATATTTAGAGATTTCGATTGGTAACACTAGTGTGTTCAAGTATAAACAAAAAATATGAATATTGGCAAACTTTTCACTGATGAAGATGAAGAAATAACTGAGTCATGTATGTTTTTATTCGAAGTCGTTGCGACATGCTCTGCTCTGAAGTATTAGCAATACAGATTGCGGTCTTCACTCTCTCTACATTCCTGTATCTATGTCCGATATCATTGCCTCTTGCCTGCATGTCCCTTTCACTTTCATCCCCGCACTGATAAGCGACTTGGTTTAATCAGTGTTAACTTGATTATCTGTCTGTACAGGGGAAAAAACATAGATCAAGCCTTGTTTATTCATACATTTTCGCTTGTCATAATCTATCTATAATGTAATATTCAGTAATTCAGGGGGGAGTGAATGAGCGCTGTTAATCTCTCTCTCTCTCTCTCTCTCTCTCTCTCTCTCTCTCTCTCTCTCTCTCTCTCTCAGTCTAATTTGTTGATTCATGTTGCAAATGCATCTCATCTCCTATTTCCACAGGTGCGTTTGTATCTACAAATTTCGCCACAACAGCAGACGTCCAAACAGATGGTTTACTTGTTGGAAAACTCTGATCTACTGCATATTCATCTGTATATATATATATATATATATATATACATATATATATATATATATATATATATATATATATATATGTGTGTGTGTGTGTGTGTGTGTGTGTGTGTGTGTGTGTGTGTGTGTATACATATATATATATATACATATATATATGTATGTATGTACGTGTGTACATACGTACATACATACATGTATACATACATACACACACACACACACACACACACACACACACACACACACACACACACACACACACACACATATATATATATATATATATATATATATATATATATATATATATATATATATGTATGTATATATAGGTATACACACATAAATAATCCTGCTCATATCACCTCAGTCCTCATAAAATCCTTGCAACACATGTCAACGGCTGCAGCTTATTTTTTTTTTTAAATGCAACAAGAGAAAAGATGAGGCAAGTTCTAAAACCCCCTGCGGTGCCGCCAAGGCGTGTCCCTTTCAATTCCGAGTGAATCATAATGTGATCCATAGTATTCAACTCACTTCTCTCGATGAGCTTAATATTTTTTGACGAATAGTTAACTAGTTTCAGTTATTAAGAAGTTATGTAAAACGGTTAAAATAATAGTCAGAATTTTATCATTAACATATGATTATAAACAGTATCTATAACGTAGATTTGATATATTTTTTTGAATTACATTGAAACATAACACTTGTAAGAGCTGGTATCAATATTTCTTGCACATAACGCAATAAACGAGATTTCAAGGACATAGCTTCTTGCATGCGCTAACTTCTTTGATTCCCGAAGAAAATATCCTATTAAGATTGCAATCATCTTAGGTCGCGATTCTTATAATTCATCAAACCCTGTGAGTAATGGGCGATAAATTGCGAATGAAAATGAAAGTAACGCCTGTGGTTGTTAGCGATTTTCGATCGTTAAGCGACGCTAGTGAATGAACATTTATCTCTAGTCCGATATTTAAAGCCCGCACGTTAGGCAGCGAAGGAGGTTGAGGTTAATGGCGCTTAATCTTAGCGACTAAACGCTAGTCGATATTCAAAAGTCTTGCAGTTTAAGGCCTCGCAGCGAGTTACGGTCTGATAAGACACGATGTCCGTACGAGGTCGTAAATCTCTTGTACCAAGAAAAAAATAAATACGATATCGTAGGCATCACGTAATAGTAAGTAGACATCGTAGCCGTAGTTCGATGGGAGGCCCCCAGATGGCAGGACATTTTCTTTGCAGATCAGTGGACATTCCCTGCAAAAAGCCAGGGTAAGGATAAGCCAGATTTGTGGAGCAGATGCTACGCCGGGCTTGTATGCACTGAGGCGAGCCCGCAAAGCCAGGGTAAGATGTTAAGCATTTATCCAAGCTGGCTGAACCTCTGTTGAGTAAAGGGCTTAGTCAAGCATTAATCTCACATGCCTGAAGGGTTGCATTAGACTCGTTAACATATTTTTGTTTTATCTGGTCGATATATATATATATATATATATATATATATATATATTTTTTTTTTTTTTTTTTTTTTTGTATCACTGATCATGTCAAAGATAAGACCAGTGTCTATAATGAAATTAGCATAATCT
>BOPN01004967.1:0-17500 GCA_017312705.2 Penaeus japonicus | reverse complement strand
TATATGTCAATATCTCATGTCTGGAATACCCAGCTTTTCCCTATCAATAGGCAAGTATCGGGTCAGATATAACCTTTTCTTTGCAGCCTTGTAGTCGTCACTGTAAGATCCAGGGGGAGGAACACCAAAACACACGTTCGTCTTAACACTCGTTTATTCAAACAAAACAGCGCCTTATATAGGCGGTGGATGAACCATAAAGAACGTAAATATTTTTAAAACAAATAATTATGATACATTCATATTAAAAACTGATAGACAAGGTTAAAGTTAATTATAAAAAATGTAAATAAAGTAAAATAGAATTAGCCAGAACAAACAAACAAACTTACAAAACATTTCTGCATAAAAAGACAATTGTAAAATAAAACACAAATGGTTCTCCTAAATCAAATAATGTACTGCTTAAAAAAGTTAACATGAAGCAAACATAAAACATTAGAAAATCTTTAAAATCAAGGTTTTGGGTCTGCCAAATACATTTTAAAAGTTACGTAAAACTTGCAAATTAACACCAGTGGTAAAACAGTAATACAATGAAACCATTTAACCAGGATATCAACATATCGAACAAGCACATATATATCTACTTGTTCGATAAGTTTAAGCAATCATTTAAATGTACACAGCAAAAAAAGCGGTCATGTGGAATGGCAAAATGTCCTCTAAAAGTCCCGACAAACAAAAGTAAACAAACAAAGTTCTCATTCCGTATTTTTATACGAGTTGATCTGACTAAAAACATCATGACCGGATCATGAAATAAACTCAATATACAATAATAAAAGGTATATCAGGAAAAAAAAAAGATAAGGGAGCTTCCGGCGATCCGTGCGCAGGGATTCCTCCAGGATCAGACAGATTCATTGTGGCAAAGGATAAGGCAAGGTTTAGGGCTTAGAAGGGTTGGAATAGGGTCATAGGAATGGATACAAGGTTTTAGGATGTGGGGAAAGGATGGGAGGAAGATGAAGGTGCGAAATAAAGGCAGAACGAGTGGGCATACAGGTAAGATAGACAAGGAGGCTAGGAGGTAGAAAAAAGAAGAAACAAAAGACCTATAGTAAAATATATTAGAAAGTAAGACGTACATAGAGAAGAGAATAAGATAACAGAATAGTAAAGAAAGTAGGAATAAGGATTAAGCGAAAGAAGCAAGAGACAAAAACTATGATAGGCTGGCCTAGGCTAGGATAAGAGGGAGGTAGAAACATGAAAAAATGAGCAAACAATAGGACTGCAGGATTGATAGAAATGAGAAAATAACATAGTTGAGGGAAGAAAAAGCTGGAGGAGAAAGATACATAAGATTAAGGGCAAAGCAAAAGGAACAGAAGGTAAACATAAAAAGGATATAGATAGATTATAGATTATAGATTGAATAAAACAGGAGAAATAAGAGATGGTAACAAAGAAAAAACCATGGAGAATAATCAGGAGAGAGTATAAGTAGTATAGGAGAGAGAAACAGAAAGTAAGGGAATAAAGACCAACACAGATGAAGTAAGAGAAAGGGAATGAGTGAGTGAGAGAAAGGAAAGGAGAGAAAGGGAGTGAGTGAGAGAAAGGAAGGAAAGGGGAGAAAGGGAGTGAGTGACTGAGAGGGAGTAAGTGAGTGAAAGGAAAAAAAGGGAGGGGGGGCAGCAAAGGCAGAGAAGGGAGGTGTGGCGGGCTCACAAGGGGCCAGGTCGAGGAGGGGTCAGGTTGGGGCCAGGCAGCCACTCTTGCCATCCCACAACTGAAGCATAATGTGGCACTCTGTTGTGAGGGCACTTCTCGGCATTGTGCTAAGTGAGAGAGAGAGAGAGAGAGAGAGAGAAGAGAGAGAGAGAGAGAGAGAGAGAGAGAGAGAGAGAGAGAGAGAGAGAGAGAGAGAGAGAGAGAGAGAGAGAGAGAGAGAGAGAGAGAAAGAGAAGAGAGAGAGAGAGAGAAGAGAGAGAGAGATAGAGAGAAGAGAGAGAGAGAGAGAGAGAGAGAGAGAGAGAGAGAGAGAGAGAGAGAGAGAGAGAGAGAGAGAGAGAGAAGAGAGAGAGAGAGAGAGAGAGAGAGAGAGAGAGAGAGAGAGAGAGAGAGAAGAGAGAGAGAGAGAGAGAGAGAAGAGAGAGAGAGAGAGAGAGAGAGAAGAGAGAGAGAGAGAGAGAGAGAGAGAGAGAGAGAGAAGAGAGAGAGAGAGAGAGAGAGAGAGAGAGAGAGAGAGAGAGAGAGAGAGAGAGAGAGAGAGAGAGAGAGAGAGAGAGAGAGAAGGAAAGAAGTTTACTCATAAAAGGTGTTGAACAAAAGTCTGGTACTTCTTCGCTCCTTTATTTGTGGGATGGCGGCACACTTCAATGCGGTGATATTTACTGTGGTCTCGCTAAGCAGGCGTGTTCCTTAGGTGAGGTCACAGGGGTGAGCGTCGGCTCAGCCCGGACCAGTGGGGTCACAGAGAGAGAGAGTGGTGTGGGCGGAGTGAGTGAGGCAACGAAGTAAAGATGGGGAAGAGGTTCCTTAGAGTAAAGAGGGAAGAAAAGCTAAAGAAGCTAACTACGATGCTAGACTGTAGATCTATCGTGGATGGTTTGGCAGATTATCTCATGACTGTCATTCTAGTTTGCCCATCATTGTTCACTCACGCTATGACGTAACGCATGGGTCACGCCATTAGATTAGCATATGATGGAGAGCCCCTTTCTTGTGAGGAGGCTCTCCAGAAGATCTTCACCCTCACCGAGGTAGTGGCAGTCATCCACCTCTTTCCAGTTCACAAAGGTTACAAGATAATAGAAGCCAAAGGTGAACAATTAAACCCCATTTCTCTCGGCCGACGGGCGAAGAAAACTAAAAAAAATCATGGCTTCACTCCCGCTCCCTCCCTCGAACCGAAGGCGAGAGGCGCGGTCGAGGCTAAAAAGACCGACAGGACGATCCTCCCACGCCCATGGTAATCTATCGCCCACGAAGTATCCTCCGAGAATGATGTCACGTGACGTTTACACCCCCCCCCCCCCTTCCCTCTCCGAGTCTCGTATCGTAAAAATACGAGTCTCAGCCCCTGAGGGAGTAAAGTACTCCTAGCGCGTGGAATCGTGATGTTTGATACATCGGTTCCGACATGCAACATTAACCCAGAGTGCTTTATTCCCATAAAGCAATGTCTGAACTGCTGCAGGTCAAATTACAACAAACACACCCACTCACACCCACAAAGATGCTCTCGCTGCGGTGTCGAAGTCCACCTCTTCCCCAAGTGCAAGGAGAGCATCAAAGGCTGCAACTACGAGTGACCGCACGTCGCATTTAGCGGTTCCTGCCCGAAACACAAAGAAATACTCAAAACAAAACGATCTCAGCTCAAGGAAAGCAAAAGCACTGCCCCTTCCCACGCCACGACAGCAGCCACCCAACCCATCCAGACCTAACCCCTCGAAGATGACAATGCCCTTACCGCCCCGAACCACAAACGCCTTCACACCGAACACAAACCCGACGACACAATCCATATTACGCGTCGCTCTCATCGCCGCCAAATACAACGCAAAAAAAAAATAATAATAATAAAATAAATAATAATTAAAAAAAAAAAAAAAATCGCAAACTTTGCCCCATTCATGCTACAAAGAAACGTCTTCCCCAGCAATGTCATCCCTGAGGAGATCTTCGAAGATGACAAATGACAATTTATACATTCCTGAGTAGGCCGCAATCCCAGAAACCACAGCTACTGAGGCTACAAACACTAACTCAGTGCCTCTTAGCTCCACTACACGACACCTCGTTTTGCAACCACCACCGCAACGCAAACCAGACGAAACTGCTCAAGCAAGAAAGACAACAACAACAACAACAAAAAAACACTGATCACAAACACAAACAAATCTCGCCACAAGACAAGCACAGCAAAAGGACAAGAAGGATCCCCGCTTCCTGCTCCTCGTCGTCTTCGCAACGACACTGTCCTTGATGTGGACTCGGGCGGCTGCGAGATCGACGTCGAGGTCGTTCCCGGGATCGAGAATGAGCCCCCTCCTCCCATGGGGCGGCGCGGGAGTATCGGGAATTGGTCCGCCGATTCCCAGGACTTCCGCCATGCGTCTTGCTCGCAGGACTCTCTCCCTGACCTCGACCCGGCCGTCGAAGCTCGGTTTCGGGACCGCTTCAGGAAACGGGCAAGGTAAACCCAGGTGAATTGGGTCTACCTGGATCACCTCATCTAATCTCATCATCCTCCCATAGCATGAATTCCACATCCTAAATCCGTTACCCAACATCCCACTGGTTCCAGTTTCTGATGCGTGACATTCGCTGCCAGTGCCCGTGCCAGGATAAAATCCATTGCCGGAAGGATTTATGCGAGCCGGGGAAAGGAGAGTCACGGCCAGCGATGATAATCCCATCGTGGTGTAGGTCACCAGGGCGCCGTCAGATGTCAGCACCTGACTAGCGGCCAAATTCGAGCTTCAACCCGTTTCTACAGGTCAGGTTAGCCGAGGGATAGCTCTGTAGTCACGGTCGGGGGGGCCGTGCATAGAACACATCGCAGATGGCGCCAAATTTGTAATTTAATTCACCTTCCTCCCCGGTTAGTCAGAAGTGGTTCAGTATAACGAGGTCCGGGCCCGCACGTGCCTGACCCACTTCCCACGGGTTCGTTGGGGACAGACAGCCTCCAGTGCTGACACGTGCTCAAGGACGCGAGTCGGCAGGTTTGCTTGTTATACACGCTCAGGGATAACTATACTAAACTAGATGATTCCAGATGGCGTCGGGTTTCCCTTTATCCTCTTTCCGCAATTCCCGCTTCTACTATTACCCATGACTTTACCCCGCATGCTGGGTCAAGCCCCAGCTCCTTTTTCTCCTCCTAACATTCATTTTCCTCCATCCTTATCCTTCCACTATGCCCATTCTTCATTCCCACTCTTCTTTCAAAACTGAAAAAGACTGCATGTGAATTTGTGAAGTGTGTGGAATGTTCGAGTGAATGTGGGTTAATGAGGATGACGTCAGGGTCGTGTTGTCTTCTGTTTGGTGTCCAGGCGAGTACGGTGTGATGCATGACTATAAGGCGTGGGTGTAGTGAAGTGTGATTGGTGTGTGTTGTAGCCATTGTGTTAATTGGATGTGCTATACCAGCCGTTTTTAATATGTTCGTGTTTGTGTTGTTTAAGTTTCTCAATCATGTCTGCGTGAATGAGTATGTGTATGTGTCATGCACGTATGTGTCCTGTGATCTTTTGTCCGTGAATTCAGTTCTTATATGTTGTGTTTGTGTAAATCCATTTTATTGTGCCTCTGTGTCTTTCGTGTGTTATTTGTTTTCCATTTAGGTGTTTGTATCGCGAGGGCTCCGTTGCAAAACGGCGTATGCAGTGTGTCTGTGGACTAAGGTCGTAACCATCCCGGTGACTTCGGGAGTGGTTATCGACCTCGGACACACACGCACGCACACACACACACACACACACACACACACACACACATGCATACATACACACACACATGCACTCGGCGCTGCATTCCACACTGCCAGCTGCTTCATGCAGCGTTGCACGAGGCTTAGTGTGAACTGTGTCCCCGTTGACCCCCGCAGCCCCTCGCGGCGGTGCGAAGACGGGAGAGTTTCGTTACCCGGCTTGGAGAGGACGCCACGACGGAGGAGATGGCGGGACACGTGGCGGCAGGGAAGCTAGGTCCCTGGCTACTCGTCCTTCGTATCGCATGCGACGCCAAGCACCTGGACGCCTTGATGAGCGAGGACGCCTGGGAGGAGGGCATAATGGTGCGGCGTCTACGTGTCCAAAATGAGTGAGATTACGCTTGATATTGCGAATGAGTCTGACTCTGATAATTCATTGCTGCAAATATGACTAGCAAGAGTTAAGTGCACTGGCCTTAAAATTAGTAAGGAATATATTTGCAATACGTTATTGGATAATACGGGAACACGGTTAATGAAACAGGAAACATGGCTAATGCCATACGAGTTATTGCTACCGGATGCACTCCACATCCAATACAGAGACACTCATTAACATCAGTACAGGTGGAAGACGGGGTGGGGGGTGGGGGGGGGCTCCATGGTGGTCTCACCTTGATGTGGAATGGTCGCCTCTCGCACTGTGTTTACGTGGTTACCTTTGGGGATGAGAGGCTGTTTGGTCTATTGCGTAGTGTGGATGGTGCAACTATATTATTTGTGAAAGTTGATCTACCTACAAAGTCTCATGAGAATTGCGACAATTATATGCATTACCTGGGCAAGCTTGTAGCAATAAATCGGGCAACAGATGCAGAGTCTGTTGGGTGATTTTGACGCATCAGTCAATACACTATTTTACTGCCAGCTTAGTGTGTGAAGAAAATAACTTGAAATTGGTTGATGTGTGTAGTCTCCCACATGGCACGTACACTCATGCAAATGATGGTAATTCGGTTTGTACATGGTTTGACCACATTGTTGCATCGACAAAGCCGGGTTGTTAAGCCACAACGTCTGTTTTCTTAAATGTTGGAAAGTGAGTTTGCTCAAATAGAAGTAGGGTTCTGCCACAGAGAAGGATGTGCTGATGTTTTACAGCATGGAACTCTAGATGAGTAAAATCCAGAGAACCGTATGATGACGTGAACACGTTTTCGGTAAGAAACGCGGGAAAAAATATATTGTTTTGGGATGGAATGCACACGTGGCAGAGTACCAAAGGAAGCCAGGCAATCCCTCTTGGCTTGGAGAGGAAGAGGCAGTCCGCGGGAGGGGCCACTGGCGGTACGAATAAAGGTGTCGAGAGCCAGGTTAAAATTAGCTTTGTGCGAGTGTAAGAGGCAGGAAGATAGAATGCGGGCGGGAGTACTGGCACTCAGTTAGTCGCGATTGATACGAACGGTTTCTGGAGCGGAGTAAATCGGATATTTCCGGTGAAATCCTCACTCTTGGCTAATGTTGATAACGCGCCAGGAGATGAGGCCATTTCTCAGACGTGGAGGCCAAGGTTTCCAGGCGTCCTAAGCGCAGCGGAGCCCCACGTCATAGGCCATGAATCATCAGCCGCGGCGCCGCCTCTGCGGTGTTTACGGCGTCTGCTGTGTCGGAGTCGGGAATGCAGGGGTTATGTACGAACTCTTGTGCAATAAGGAATGCAGGGGCTTATGTACGAACTCTTGTGCAATAAGGAATGCAGGGGCTTATGTACGATCTCTTGTGCAATAAGGAATGCAGGGGCTTATGTACGATCTCTTGTGCAATAAGGAATGCAGGGGCTTATGTACGAACTCTTGTGCAATAAGGAATGCAGGGGCTTATGTACGATCTCTTGTGCAATAAGGAATGCAGGGGCTTATGTACGATCTCTTGTGCAATAAGGAATGCAGGGGGTTGTGTACGATCTCTTGTGCAATAAGGAATGCAGGGGCTTATGTACGATCTCTTGTGCAATAAGGAATGAGGGGGCTTATGCACGAACTCTTGTGCAATAAGGAATGCAGGGGCTTATGCAGTCGATCTCTGGGCAATAAGGGAATGCAGGGCTTATGTACGATCTCTTGTGCAATAAGGAATGCAGGGGCTTATGTACGATCTCTTGTGCAATATAATGTAGGGCTTATGCACGAACTCTTGTGCAATAAGGAATGCAGGGGCTTATGTACGATCTCTTGTGCAATAAGGAATGCAGGGGCTTATGCACGAACTCTTGTGCAATAAGGAATGCAGGGGCTTATGTACGATCTCTTGTGCAATAAGGAATGCAGGGCTATGTACGATCTCTTGTGCAATAAGGAATGCAGGGGCTTATGTACGATCTCTTGTGCAATAAGGAATGCAGGGGCTTATGTACGATCTCTTGTGCAATAAGGAATGCAGGGGCTTATGTACGATCTCTTGTGCAATAAGGAATGCAGGGGCTTATGTACGATCTCTTGTGCAATAAGGAATGCAGGGGCTTAAGTGGGCCGATCTCTTGTAATAAGGAATGTAGGGGGTTGTGGGTGCAGGATCTCTTGTGCAATAAGGAATGCAGGGGTTTATGTACGACTCTTGTGCACAGAATGCAGGGGCTTATGTACGATTTTTGGGGCAATAAGGAATGCAGGGGCTTATGTACGATCTCTTGTGCAATAAGGAATGCAGGGGTTGTGCATGATCTCTTGTGCAATAAGGAATGCAGGGGCTTATGTACGATCTCTTGTGCAATAAGGAATGCAGGGGCTTATGCACGAACTCTGTGCACATGGAATGCAGGGCTTATGTACGAACTCTTGTGCAATAAGGAATGCAGGGGCTTATGTACGATCTCTTGTGCACAAGGAATGCAGGGGCTTATGCACGAACTCTTGTGCAATAAGGAATGCAGGGGCTTATGTACGATCTCTTGTGCAATAAGGAATGCAGGGGCTTATGCACGAACTCTTGTGCAATAAGGAATGCAGGGGCTTATGTACGATCTCTTGTGCAATAAGGAATGCAGGGGCTTATGTACGATCTCTTGTGCAATAAGGAATGCAGGGGCTTATGTACGATCTCTTGTGCAATAAGGAATGCAGGGGCTTATGTACGATCTCTTGTGCAATAAGGAATGCAGGGGGTTGTGTACGATCTCTTGTGCAATAAGGAATGCAGGGGCTTATGTACGATCTCTGTAGCAATAAGGAATGCAGGGGCTTATGTACGAACTCTTGTGCAATAAGGAATGCAGGGGCTTATGTACGATCTCTTGTGCAATAAGGAATGCAGGGGCTTATGTACGATCTCAGCAATAAGGAATGCAGGGGCTTATGTACGATCTCTTGTGCAATAAGGAATGCAGGGGCTTATGTACGATCTCTTGTGCAATAAGGAATGCAGGGGCTTATGTACGATCTCTTGTGCAATAAGGAATGCAGGGGCTTATGTACGATCTCTTGTGCAATAAGGAATGCAGGGGCTTATGTACGATCTCTTGTGCAATAAGGAATGCAGGGGCTTATGTACGATCTCTTGTGCAATAAGGAATGCAGGGGCTTATGTACGATCTCTTGTGCAATAAGGAATGCAGGGGCTTATGTACGATCTCTTGTGCAATAAGGAATGCAGGGGCTTATGTACGATCTCTTGTGCAATAAGGAATGCAGGGGCTTATGTACGATCTCTTGTGCAATAAGGAATGCAGGGGCTTATGCACGAACTCTTGTGCAATAAGGAATGCAGGGGCTTATGTACGAACTCTTGTGCAATAAGGAATGCAGGGGCTTATGCACGAACTCTTGTGCAATAAGGAATGCAGGGGCTTATGCACGAACTCTTGTGCAATAAGGAATGCAGGGGCTTATGTACGAACTCTTGTGCAATAAGGAATGCAGGGGGTTATGTACGAACTCTTGTGCAATAAGGAATGCAGGGGGTTATGTACGATCTCTTGTGCAATAAGGAATGCAGGGGGTTGTGTACGATCTCTTGTGCAATAAGGAATGCAGGGGGTTATGTACGATCTCTTGTGCAATAAGGAATGCAGGGGCTTATGTACGAACTCTTGTGCAATAAGGCCGTTAGTGATAACAAGATTCCTGCCGAAGTTTATTTTCATGCCGGAAGAAGGTTGACAATCCTCATGGCGCTACTCGACACTGGCCGTCTCAAGCACTGCTATTTGCCTATTATGATAATTAGAGTTACGTTGAAGGACAGGACGCCCAGTCCAATAATTATAGGCCAGTAGCGATTACCACTGCAATATCTTAAGTGCTTGAAATTGCTGTTAGGTTAAATAGGATGGAAGGATATCTGGACACGGTAGATAATCAATTTGGATTTAAAAACAATCACTCAACTGATATTTGTATATATGTCCTTAAGGATGTAATTAATTTTCATAATGCTTTTGACGGACCGGTTTTCTCTTGATACTTGGATATTACGAAAACATTTGACAGCGTGAATCATAGGAAGATATTTGAGAAATTATTACGCCGCTGCATTCCACTTTAACTGCAACAGTCACCGCTACCCTGAGGTCTTTCCTCATATTACATCCGTGTTTGTCCTTTCTTAAAGTTCCATTTTATTTATTAATCAGTACTATATGTTTCATATTCGCTTCTCGTTTGTTATTTCTCTTCGTTTATCTATTTATTTTTTTGTCATCTTTATTCGTGATATTTATCCACACTTCTTAGGTATGTCCAACAAATATAGAAGAAATTCAAAATAAATGAAAAAGAAAAACACGAGAGAAAACCAGCAAAAAAGAAACAAAGGATGAAAAAAAAAAAAAAAAAAAAAAAAAAAAAAAAAAACACCTGAAATCCCTCGGCCATCTATACAAGAAAAGTATAACACTGGCCTCCTGCGAAAGTATGGCCTTATACTTAACTTCCTTTTTCCCCCAAAACATAGTGTAGAGGAAACAAAGCCACCAAGGAGCTGTGTGGAGAGGCAAGGGGCTGTGTGGAGAGGCAAGGAGCTGTGTGGAGAGGCAAGGGGCTGTCTGGAGAGGCAAGGAGCTGTGTGGAGAGGCAAGGGGCTGTCTGGAGAGGCAAGGAGCTGTGTGGAGAGGCAAGGGGCTGTCTGGAGAGGCAATGCGCTGTCTGGAGAGGCAAGGAGCTGTGTGGAGAGGCAAGGGGCTGTGTGGAGAGGCAAGGCGCTGTGTGGAGAGGCAAGGAGCTGTCTGGAGAGACAAGGAGCTGTCTGGAGAGGCAAGGGGCTGTCTGGAGAGGCAAGGAGCTGTGTGGAGAGGCAAGGAGCTGTCTGGAGAGGCAAGGAGCTGTGTGGAGAGGCAAGGAGCTGTGTGGAGAGGCAAGGAGCTGTGTGGAGAGGCAAGGAGCTGTGTGGAGAGGCAAGGGGCTGTGTGGAGAGGCAAGGGGCTGTCTGGAGAGGCAAGGAGCTGTCTGGAGAGGCAAGGGGCTGTCTGGAGAGGCAAGGAGCTGTGTGGAGAGGCAAGGAGCTGTCTGGAGAGGCAAGGGGCTGTCTGGAGAGGCAAGGAGCTGTGTGGAGAGGCAAGGAGCTGTCTGGAGAGGCAAGGGGCTGTCTGGAGAGGCAAGGAGCTGTGTGGAGAGGCAAGGAGCTGTGTGGAGAGGCAAGGAGCTGTGTGGAGAGGCAAGGGGCTGTGTGGAGAGGCAAGGGGCTGTATGGAGGCAAGGGGCTGTGTGGAGAGGGAAGGAGCTGTGTGGAGAGGCAAGGAGCTGTGTGGAGAGGCAAGGAGCTGTCTGGAGAGGCAAGGGGCTGTCTGGAGAGGCAAGGCAAGGCGCTCCGTGACACTGGTAATCCAGACAAACGACCCAAGATGATAATTCGTGACGAAACTCGTTTGTATTCCTTTGTTTGTCTTGTTCCATGGTCAAAATGGATACTTTAATTGTTACGTAGTATGCAATACATAAGATGAACATAAGGAAGTAGAGAATGATAAATATAGCTAGCGTCGAGGGAGATCTGATGGTTTCTTAGAATAATAGGTGGTGCTGCGCTAATTCATTGTGTGTGTGGGGGGGGGGGGGTCCCTTAAATCCGTTCCTCACGACTGCAAGAAATGGGAGGCAATTTCAGCCACTACAGAACCAATAATTTTCCCCTTCGCTCATTTTTTTTACTACGTTCATGTTACAATTTCTTGTCAGGTGTACCAACCGCTTAACCCTTATGGCGGTTTATGCTTTGGCTAA
Organism: Penaeus japonicus; assembly: GCA_017312705.2. Classification (NCBI taxonomy): domain Eukaryota; kingdom Metazoa; phylum Arthropoda; class Malacostraca; order Decapoda; family Penaeidae; genus Penaeus; species Penaeus japonicus. The sequence goes on along the minus strand of BOPN01004967.1, from coordinate 5,893 downwards.
AGATGCATTACGTAACAGGGTAGCTATCAATAATCTGTTGCACTGTTATCCTTACTCTTATCATGGTATGTAGGGGGAAGAGGGCTCGCAAAGTGCGGCAAGTTTACTCGTCAAAAGAAGATGAATTGAGGAAGGTGTGAGGAGAGAGAAAAGAAGAGGTGGAGGAGGAGGAGGAGGGAGACCAAAAGGGCAAGCCACTCGCACGCCACGCGCGACATTTTTTTTTTTTTTTCATCCTTACCATAACGCAGAATGTACTGTAATTTGACTCCATAACCTTTATCTGATACAGTAATGAATTACGAATTGATGTTAAAATAACGTCAATAACTATTAGCTATTAAAGATCGATAAACAACGCCAGTGAATGACAACCTGTCTACTGTACGATATTTGAAGCGTGCGTTTCAGGTAGATGGCGCCAGTCGATGCGAAAGGAAATTACTAAGTTTCCTGTACAATTCTCGCATAGGGGACTCGTTAGAGATATGAAAGGAAATTTATTAATGGAGATTTCGTCACTCTTATTGATTGCATATCGAAAGCCACTGCCTTCGACTTTTAACTATTAATTAAAAGGAAGCGGAAAGAGGCCGTGACCTTGAACTTGCCAAGCGTGCCAACGTTTGAGTGACAGTTGACATGCCGCGAGTCAGCTGATCGAAATAAACAAGAAGGAGATTTTAATGCGCTTTTCCTTTCCAGAAGCCATTTCATTTTTTTTTTTTTTTTTTAGGTAGGGTGGTATCGCTTCAGGATTTTATGTTAACACTAGTGCATTCAAGTATAAGAATAGAAACTATTACTGAATATACAAAGTTTAAAGAATGTCATTGAATATATAAATACGCCATACTTTTGATATCCTCATATCCACAACTGAATCTTTGTAAGGAACTGTTAATTGCTGTGTGTATATATGTGCTTGCACGAATGAGTTCATGTGTGTGTGTGTGTGTGTGTGTTTGTGTGTGTGTGTGTGTACGTGTGTGTGTAAAAAATAAAGAAAACGAACCTTACTTATTCATTCCTTTTCGCTTGTCTGTAGTATAGAAATTCTATTTATTCATCTACTTTCTCATTCATACTAAACCATCTACAATAAATAAGTGAAAGATCTCCCGTGAAATGACTCATATAATCTTGATTCAGGATGGTGCGAATTCATTTATTTGTTTTGTCTCTTTCCTTTTTTCTTTTTGAAATCGGATCTTACCATGCATAGCGGCGGGTAGTTCCGTCTGTCGCCCCTGACCATTGGACATCACAAAATTGTTTAGTAAACCTGTGAAATGATGGACTCTTGTCATCTACTTTTCCGTAAACCTTAAAACTCCTCCCACTTAGTCAGCTCGGGAGCTCATTGGTCGAAGAGAAAGCGAGAGCTCCTCCTTTGGTCCCTCGTTACCAAGTATTTCGGCGATGTGTACAAGTCAGGTGTAAAAAATAGATTCCTTTCTTTGAGGAAAATTCAAATGAGAAAATCAGAGATGTTCCACCGTGGCTTCTGACTTCGAGGGATTCATTCAGATCATAAAAGATGATTCTGTATGCACAAAGATCGTGTTGAATTTACGCTATACAAATTAAAGTAAAAAGATGATTAAACAGTGTTAGTATTTAACGACAGCTTCAATCTTCCGCGAAACCTTAGTTCGTATGAAATCATAATGTTAAGTAACAGCTTCAGATAAAACGAAAATAATACATGTTTCTTAAACCTCTTTTATATGATGAATATTTATTTTTATGCAAATGCAATTTCAGTGATTATCCAACTGCATGACAGCAGTCTCCGTTTTAAATGCAATCTCAGTCGTGACCAGTCACTGCAAAGTATCTACAATATCATGTGTTGTGAAAATAAACACGTGCCCTTGATAGAAGCCTTTGACTGTTCTCTGTAAATTTGCAGGAAAAGCACATTCTTGAGGTTCGCGCGTTGATTTGACACAGCAACATCTAAAGTTGCACATGATGCACATTATGGATATTTCCCATTTATGTACCAAAAGGAATTTTGAGAGTCTTAGCTAATAAACATAGACACAATATCATACAGAATGAGAGGTGCGGCTTGTTTCGCTTTCAACAAAATGGCGCACGAATAGATTTTATTTCAGGGAATTGTGGATCATAGGGTTCTAGATGACTTATTCCTAGAAATATTGTAAGGGGTTCCCAGATGACACATTTCAACGTGAATTATCGTACATTCGGCAAGCCCCATTTGAGAGAAGCACTTTTATTGGCTGATAGGATATCGATCTCACCATCCGACTTGCTCATTGGCTGACAGAATGGGACCAGCCGACCTTCCAAAAAAATCACAAACAGGTATTTCATAGGCCAGATTTGTTACTAGGCTGCCAGAAGCGCGATACCAAACCATATTCCTCAAAACCCTCGTTTAACTTGAATTTGCATTTCACGGTTATTCGTATGCTGCTCTGTATTAAGATATGTGATGATTATAGCCAAAAATAACAAATGAAATACTAAATCAGGTGACCTAGGATGCTGTACTTGGTTGGCATGGTTATGGTGAATCTTATTACATTCTGTCAACCAATGAGATCGCTTCTCTACAAAGGGATGTAAGATGTACGATGATTCTAGTAGAAAACGATCTGCAACAGCACGGCTTATCTTTTCAATGACACATTACCAATGAAAGTTGCTCATAAAAGATACTGTAATGTAATTGTTTATGAACTCTTTAACTACTATAATTCGGCGAGGGACATTGAAAATGATATACAAAATATTATAGGAAAAAAACAATTATCGTTATACAAGAAAAAATATTGTACGAAGGTCTAGTTTTGTGCAATGCATATTGATACGAGCTCTTATAAACATTGTGTTTCATCGTATATAGAAAAAAAAGTATAATGAAAATTACCTCATATATATTAAATATACTTAAATCATGTTAATAATTAATCAGACTTTATTATTTCAACCGTTCTTCTTTATTTCTTGATAACTGTCCACAAAGCCCACATTCGTCAAAAGATAAATTGTAAATGGTACATCATATAGTTATCTAGAAAAGTGAACAAAATATTATAAATAGAATTACATTTCATGGAAAGGTGATAAGGGAAAGCTTATGAGGCACTGTAATCAGAGATGGCTTAAAGATTGCATTGTGTAATAAACAATTAGTGTTCATAAGCATATATCTGGTAATGATACGGAAAACAAAAATAATGATAACAATAAAGATCATAATAATAATAATGATGATAATGGTAATTATAATGATAATAGCAATAACAATAACAATGGTGATGATAATGTTAATGATTATGATAATGATAATGAAATTATAATCATGATGATGGTAATAACAAGAATAATAACGATGATAATAATGATAATGATGATTATGATAAGAATTATAATAGTATTAGTATTGCTGGTAATAGCAGTCGTAGTACTCTCATTATTATCATTATTGGTAATAATTCTTATTGTTAATATCATTAGTATTAGCATTGTTATCATTAGTGTTATTTGTATTACTATCATCATTATCATCGTTATCATCATTGTTATCATCATTGATAACAATGTTGTTATCACTATCTTTATCATTTTTATTGCTGCTATCATCATCATATATTCATGTTATTAATGATATTTCATCATTATTACTTTCAGAAAAAAAATGGTAGTGTGGTCCAGAAGAAAGTGCTCTACTTTTAAGTTTATTCCCGGTTACTAGTAAAACACAACATAAAAACACTACACTAGGTCAGAGTCACCGCAACTTGCAATGACTTGCACGAGTTCTGACCTAGCTCGACCTCTCTCGCTTTCCCTCCTCACTCTCTTCTCTGCTCTTGACCTGACTCCTTGCTTTGAACCCCCGGAGGAACCCCAGGTATCGTGAGGGACGTAGGTTGAACCTTGGGTTATGCAATCACAGCGTACAACAATTGCAGGGTTGTCCTGCAGTGACCCTTTACTCCTATGCATGATATACGGCAATACGAAAAAGGATAATCTCACACAGAAGCACCCGTCGGAAGTGCTTCTTACAGCTGGGTGACCTCTGGAATGCGGCAAAAGCAGCGCTTCCCGTGCCCGCCTGCCCGGCGCGCTCGGGGAAGTAAGGCTCCGATTCCTTCGTGACCGTCAGTCGGGACCTGCGGCACGACGGCCCAGCCTTCTTCGAAAAGTCCTCTTGCTTAGACTCAACCCCAGAAGCGCGCTACCTCTGTGACTGGATAGTCCACGTCGCCCTTTCCTGATAGAGGCGCCTCCTAATAGGCGTCATGTGCATGTCATTTCACTGTTGAGTCCCCTTCCGTTTTCATCTCGTCCTCAGCAGGGCCTTCAACTGCTACAGGAGAGGTCATGACATCTTCCCTGACTGAAGCGATCCTGGTGGCGGTGAATACCTCGGCAGGAAGGCGTCGAGATGTTGGTTCGCTCACCTGCAAGGACGACGGGAGTGTGTGGGAGATCAGGTGTCCCGCGAACCAATGCTGTCTGGAGGAGGTTTGCTTCCGTGGTAGTTCAAAGAGCCTTCGTTATGTAGTCAGGGTCCAGCCGAACACTCAGAGCCGTAGGGGATTCCTTCAACGGCAGGAACACTGGGCAGCCTACACCTGTGCCATCGCGTCAAGAGCTGGCATGTCTACCTCTCATTTGACCCCTCACTTTCCACTCTGCTCTTGACCGCAAATTTGACAAGAATGGGGATCGAGAACGGATAATAAGGGAGAAAAAGGAATTTTAGGAAAAGAGGAAGGCGCCGGGGCTTCGCCCGGCATGCCCTGCAAAGCTGTAGGAAATAGTTGGGAGCGGGTCCTTTGGAAGTGGTTAAGGGGAGGGGGATACCCAGCGCCATCTACAGTCATCTTGCTCAGCAGTCGTGCCCTTGGGCGCGCGCTGCCTAGGCACTGGCTACATGAGGTGCGCCTGAACTCGGTCTACCTCGTGCGGCTGCCAGGTGTCCCCGATTATGGTTATAGAGCTATCCCTCGGCAAACCTGGTCGTAGAAACTGGTTGAAATTTGGATGTGGCAGTTAAACAGAGGGAGATTTCTCCTGACGGTGCCAAAGGAAGGTTTCCCTTCTTCAGTAGTAGGGCTGACGGAGAGGTACGGTCCTGGCGTCCTGAGCTCGCATAAATCCTTCCGACAGAGGATTTATGGTCCTGGCACGATTACGAGCAGCGAATGCCACGTGCCTGAAAATCCGAAACCAGTGGTGTGATCGAGAAGGATTATGGAAGTCGGGTCCACGCTATGAGGAGGAGGATGAGATGGTTGAAGATGGTTGAGGTTGGTGGCTGCAACAAGCGTCAGATGACGAGGCGCCGATAATTAAAAACGGGGTCAGTGGGAAGTGACCGATGGAAAAGAACTTTATGAACAAAATTAAAATCTGAAGGCCACAACAATAAAACAATACAAAAAAAGAAAGAAAGAAACAAGAGCACAAAACCAAAAACAAGGGAACAGCAAACACATGAACAGAATAAGGGGAAGGTAAGAATGACAGAGGAAGAGATGACTTCAAGATGTGTAGCCAAATCTAAATAAAAATCCTTCCCTTCTTCATCCCAGGCCAAAGGAATCGGATCATGACCCAATTTCGATCTCCAGCCGGACCGAAGGATGAGGCTGAGTCTATCCAACCAGCCGGTAGGACACGCACGGAGTTTGTCACTTCGATGTTGAGGGGAAGCAGAGAGGCTTCCTCGTGGAGTTCAGATGTTGGATTAAATTGACCCCCTCCCCAGGACAGTGCAGATCCATTTGGACGCTTTACTCCGACCGAGCTGGAGGTCTCTCTCTTGCTCTCTCTCTCTCTCTCTCTCTCTCTCTCTCTCTCTCTCTCTCTCTCTCTCTCTCTCTCTCCCTCTCTCGCCTTC
>BOPN01004966.1:105250-109766 GCA_017312705.2 Penaeus japonicus | reverse complement strand
GAGTGAGTGAGTGAGTGAGTGAGTGAGTGAGTGAGTGAGTGAGTGAGTGAGTGAGTGAGTGAGTGAGTGAGTGAGTGAGTGAGTGTGTGAGTGAGTGAGTGAAAGAGTGAGCGAGTGTAAGTGTGTGAGCGTGTGTTCTTCTGTCTGTATGCATGTCATTGTGTGTATAATTGCACGTGTGCGCCGGGTGGAGTGGGTAGGGAAGGGTGGACGGGTGAAGAGGGAGGGCGAGGGCGAGGGTGAGGTACAGTAGTCACAGCACAGTATGATGGCACTCTTATGGCACAGATGAGAAGATTGCCCCAAACGCCCTACGCCAGCCCCCACCCCTATCCACCTCACTGCCCCCACCCCCCCTAGCTGCCACCGCCCATTTGGAGGGCACCCTTGCGCCGCCGCCGCCACCCTCCCTCACCCTTCACTCTCACTCTCAGCCCTGGCTCAGAGCGGAGGTCAGGGAAGGTTGCTTCTCATCGGAAAGCCAATAACACATCCTGCTTCGCCGAAAACTGTTCTTATTTAAACAAAATATTCAAGCTGAATATCATACAAATAGGATAAAGAAAAATTACTTTAAAAAATGACACAAAATGAAGCGAAAGCAAAGACGATGATGCAGCGTGAGCCACTTCATCAAAGCAAACCTTCAAATGAAATATATCTTTCCGAAATACTTAAAAACATAAATAAATCCACGTTCATACACACATGAAAAGGAAGGTTCAAATGAAACCCTCCCTCTCTCCCCAGCCCTTTCTTTCCCCGACCAGTGTCGAAATGAACTGCGCTCGATCCTCACTCGTGGCGCCAACGACATCCAGGAAATCTCTGCGATCGCGACGCATAAATGGGGCGGAGGGGAACGGGGGGGAAGGAGGAGCACGGGGGGAAGGGGGAGCACGGGGGGTGTGGGGAGCGGAGAGACGGTATGGGGAGGGGAGAGGGAGAGGGGTGACAGGTTGTAAGGGAACGAACAAGAGGGAGAGAGGTCAGAAGAAAGAGGAAAAAAGAAGAAAAAGAGAAAGAAACGAAGAACAAGGAGAAGTAGGAGAGGAGAGGAGACAGAAAGCGAGAGCGAGAGAGAGAGAGAGGGGAGAGCATGTTGGATGGGAGGTGGAGGTGAGTGAATTAGAATCATAGCAAGAGGGAAAAGGGCAGATGAAAGGGAAAGCAGGAGGAGGAAGAGAAGGAAGCGGATGAAGAATAGCAAGCGTTAGTGGAGACGCGAAATCAATCTCAAGTTCCACTGGTTTGCTGCCCACGTCAACCTCATCCCAGGCAGCAACCACTTCCATCGACATTCTGTGCTAACTATATTCCATGACCCTTGACCCCAGGAATGACCTTCTTCGGACTACACGCCGAAGTCAAGTCATGACGGGCACATGAGCATGCACGCCAACGGACAAGCACGCACGCACAAACAAACAAACGAGTCCTCACTCACTCCTCACTCATTCACTCACTCACTCAAACAGGCTCCAGCAGCCTTAAACATAGCGGATCACGAGGTCGGAAATACCTGCTTGTTCCCCCTTCTTTGCTTGCTGCTGCCCCCCCCCCACACACACACCATCCACGCTTCGCTTGATACCCCCCCTTACCCCAACACTCCTGCCGACCACCCTGCCCCCCTTGCACCCCTTTCCTATCCACACGCAAGCTCGCCGTCCCTCGTGCCCATGCATTTCCTTGCAATAATCTCCCGTGTCCCTTCGGCCAGCGACCAGCAGCAGAAGGGTCAGCACAAGCAGCACAAGCAGGAGGAACCGACCACGCTACCCACGACACGCGAACCCGATCGCTATGACAGCGCCTGTGATCCGCTAATGCCTTTTATGGAGACTGTCAGTTAGACATGCCCCCTACCCTCCCTCCCGCCCTCTCTCTCTCTGTTCGCCCGCCTGCCTGCCTGCCTCCCGCCCTCCCTACCCCCTTCCTACATGCCCCCGCACCTCTACCTGCCGTCCTACCCCCCTCCAATCCCGTGTACCCCTCCTCTTCCTCCTCAGCATCTTAAAATGTCTACTTTCTATTGATGATCCCTGTCTACCTTTCTACCTTTCACTCCCCGGTCGCATTTCCCCTGCATTCTCTCTCTCTCTCTCTCTCTCTCTCTCTCTCTCTCTCTCTCTCTCTCTCTCTCTCTCTCTCTCTCTCTCTCTTTCTCTCTCTCTCCAATACTGATTTAAATTGCCTTTAAATGTCTGTTCCTCAATTAACCTCTGGCCGAACCATTGTTCCTGGACACTCGTCTCTATAAATAAAGTCACAGCACACAGCACCCGTGGGCACTGGCGAGGTCACTGCCAACTTAAACCGAGCCTTCTGAATGGACACTTTGCTTGGACATATAATTCTCAGTCCCTTTCTTCCAACAAGGTCCAAAAGCTCTTAGTGCCCCTTGAACACGGCTCAATTCACTGGACGTTCCTCGACCAGGCGCAGACCCCAGAGCTCCTAACACACAGGCCAGTTCACTTCCCTGGATCTATTCTGAGCCTGCTCCTGTCCCTGGACAGTCCCTTAGACAGGTGCAGCCCTCGAGTTCTCCCCTGGGCACAACAAGATTTGCTCTCTTTCCTGGAAACTCTTGGATTTCCCCTAGGCATGGATATGCCTGCCCCATCCCCTGGAGCCCCTGGGATCTCCCCTGGGTGTAAATAGGCTTGCCTCCTCCCCTGGAACCCCTGGGATCTTCTAGTGGACGGTAAGGCCTAGGCACACGTGACCGCGGGCTGCAGGTCTCACATGAGAGCTTCCCGCAGGGGGACATTCCTCGGCCTCTCGAGGCTTACACGTCACTTCTACGCGTTATCACGCCGTCACTGTTTACACTTCCAGCCGTTACACTCTCGTCACTGCGCAGTCTCACTCGTTATCCTTTATGAAATGCGCTTCCAGAAACTCAAAGACGAACACATAATTTTTCTAAAGCAGATGAAATCGAACACCATTCAACCCAGAGATATTAACGCTTTTCAAAATCGGAGTTTATTTCAGGGAGTCTTGGGCGTTTCTGGCGCATTCCCTCCAGCCAGGTGCCTCCGATTCCAGGATTGGAGTAGGTGGTGGTGAGTAAGTTGCAGGGAGTTGCGATCCCTCTCTAGTTTACGTCTGACACGGAGCACGGGGAAGGAAGCCCTGCCGACACACGAGCGCGCACCTGCGTCTCCGAAGCGATACGGGAGGAAACTTACGACTAGATCGGGGCTGCTCTCTGGCCGCCCCTCCGCCACGCTCTTCCACCCCGCCCCTCCCCACCTTCCCTTCCCCTCCTCCTCCTCCCACCCTTCCTCGCCCCCGCCTCCCCCCGCGGGTGCCTGCTGGTACTAAAAATGTGACAAGGATCTACTCCTTTGAGACCGCCGCCGTCCCTGCTCACTCCAGCCGTCACCGCCGCCTACGTCCAAGCTGCCCGTGTCATGCCGAAGCGACAGACGCCCTCGGCCTCCCGAAGGAGATGAAAAATAATTGGAAGATTTCCAGAGTAGCGAGCAACCCCGGCCAGGCCTGCCTGCCTGCCTCTTGAGAAAGTCCACCGCGTTCAGTTGCTGGATCGCTGCCCCTGCATCTGTGATACCTTCCCTTCCTTGGAACTCGGGCCGTGGACAGCACCTGGCCGACGAGGGGCTCCGCGCCCCGACGCCCCTTCAGGTGCCCGAAGGAGTCGTTTCCCAAATATCAATTCCTCGAAAGTGTCCGTCCAGGAAGTAAAACAAAGATCTCCGTGTGGCATCAGGATCCAGACCAATTACCGGGGGCCCTTGAGCGAGCGTCCAGCGCCGCAGCCCTTCGCTCTTAGTAGAGAGGTGTCGTCACGCTCCGGACGGGGCCCGCGGCTCTTAGAGCTGGTTTTCATTTACATGCTGAAGTGCTCGCCGCAGCCGCAGCCGCCGCCGAGATCACGAGCGAGAGCTAAAACCAGCTGAGATGCTGAAACTCTACACCGCCGCCCGCACCGCTACCACCTGAGGAGTCCGCTTGCACGCACGCACGCACGTTGGTGTCTCCCGCCCGCATCCGCATCAACACCGCAAAAAAATCTGACCCGAACGCATCAAACGCCGACGGCCGCTTGATCTCGCCTGTGAACGAGAGCGGAGCGGAACAAACAAACAAACAAACAAACAAACACACAACACACTCACGGACCGCTAACAGTCCCCACTCTCTCCCCATGATAATTAACGGAGGTCATCATCACCAATTTCAACATCTCCCTCATGGCAATTAGAGAGTTCACAGCCATACGCATAACGAGGCCGCGCCCGCCCTTCTTGGCTGTCATCGTCATTATCATTATTGCTATCATTACTGTGGTTATTATAATTATCACTACAATTGTAATTATCATTATTATTATTATTATCATTATCATTATTAAGATCATTATCATTAAAACTATTATCATTCAACCCATTATCATCATTATCTTCATAATCATCAAAATTATCATTACCATCGTTTTCATTATCATCATAATTACCATTACACACCATCATCACAACTATCA
>BOPN01004966.1:95250-100250 GCA_017312705.2 Penaeus japonicus | reverse complement strand
ACCGATAAGATGCCTCGATTATCTTTCAATAACTCAAGGCTATTTCCACGAAACGTCGACGCTATCACCAAGTACACTATATCAGGGATGAGACAGGTGCCCCACCCTCCCCCTCCCCCTCCCCGTCCCGCAAAAGACACAGTCCACGAATCCATATTATTGATTGCTCAGACAACATTCTGAATTGTCTGAGCTCTGTAGCGAAAGGACAGTCGCGAGCGCACTCATAGGCCTACACACTTTAGCTTGCGTCGGCGTGTCTGTGCGCCTCGAACACAACGCACAGACAGACACACAGACACACACGCACACCACCGACTTTGAGGACAAACTGACGGGGTAAAAGTGGCTTCGCTCTCCCTCACCCTCCTTCTCCCCCCCACTTTCCTATCCCTCCTTCCCTCCCCTTCGCGGTCACCTCAGGACAACCCTTGGGGGAGAGGGGGGGAGATGGTGAGAGGGGAGGGATTTTAGGTGAAGAGGCAGGAGGGGGAAGGTGGAGCGGAGAAGATGGAGACCGAGAGGATGGTGAAAATAAGAAAGGGCAGAGGGAAGGGAAGGAGAGGGAGGAGGGAGGGAGAAGAGGGGAGGAGAGGAGAGGAGAGGAGAGGAGAGAAGAGGAGAGGAGAGGAGAGGAGGGGGGAGGGAGGAATAGGGATGGAGGGTGGAAATGATAAGCAGGAGGAAGAAAAGGGGGAGCAGGAGAGAGAGGGAAATGGTAAGAGGAGGAGACGGAGGAGGAAGAGGTGGAGGTAGAGGAGGAGGAGGAGGAGGAGGAGGAGGAGGAGGAGGAGGAGGAGGAGGAGGAGGAAGAAGAAGAAGAAGAAGAAGAGGGGGAAGGAGAAGGAGAAGGAGAAGAAGAAGAAAGGGAGGGAGGTAGAGAGCAAGAAAACAAGGAAGGGGAGGAAAAGAAAGAAACGGAGAAAAGGAAGGAGAATGAGGGGAGGCAAAAGAGGCTGAGAGGGTAGCTTAGGGAGGGAAGGCGGGGAAGAAGGGGAGAAGGGGAGACCAATATGGTTATGTGGCAGTTTCCCCCTCGCGTTCCGCACCTTAACTACGCCTAAGATATCGATCTGGATGAAGGAGTCGCCTGTTCGCCGAGCGGCAGACGGCGCGCGCGAATAATAACAACAACAACAAAAACTACAAGGACGCTAACAGATACAAGGCTCCCACAATAAAGGTTAACGACGCCCTTGATGAAGTCGGGGGAGAATAGGGAAGAAGGCGAGAGGATGAGAGGAGGGGAGAGGGAAAAGGAGATAAAGGGAGGGAGGGAGGGAGAGAGGGAAAGAGAGAGGGAGAGAGGGAGAGAGAGAGAGAGAGAGGGAGAGGGAGAGGGAGGGAGAGAGAGAGGGAGAGAGAGAGAGAGGTAGAGAGAGAGGGGGAGAGAGAGAGAGAGAGAAGAGAGAGAGAGAGAGAGAGAGAGAGAGAGAGAGAGAGAGAGAGAGAGAGAGAGAGAGAGAGAGAGAGAGAGAGAGAGAGAGAGAGAGAGAGAGATAGATAGAGAGAAAGAGAGAGAGAGAGAGAGTGAGAGAGAGAGAGAGAGAGAGAGAGAGGGAGAGAGAGAGAGAGAGAGAGAGAGAGAGAGAGAGAGAGAGAGAGAGAGAGAGAGAGAGAGAGAGAGAGAGAGAGAGAGAAAGAGAGAAAGAAAGAGAGGCGACAGAGCAGACAGAGAGAGAGAGAGGCGACAGAGCAGACAGAGAGAAAGAGAAAGAGAGGGAGAAAGATAAAGAAAGAGAGAGAGAGAGAGAGACAGACAGAGAGGGAAAGAGAGAGAAAATCGAAATCTATACCAATGTCATCTGCATCAGATCACGTGAACCGATCAATCCTCCCGTCTTACCTGTTGTACTCAGCCACGTGACCTGACTCCTTTGACCTGTGACCTGTCACTAAGAAAGAACGTTCCGTGACACATGCCTATCACTAGTCTCTATTCAATCACGTGTCTATCGGGATTTGGTCATGTAACGCCAAGCGAATCCCAGAACTCGCTCTCATGTCCTGACCCTGTTGTCCTGTGCACACATTTCGTATTCATCCCTGCTTTCTCTGCAAAGAGTAGCATTGCATACAAACATGAGCGATAACTTGTAGTATTGCGCACACCTTAAGCACTGCGCAAACAATGTCCTAACTAAACCGACCGCTTCTAATTGACAGCCGTGAGACCCGGACCATCTGCATCGTATCATGAACACAAGTGAAGTTCGAAAGACGTGCTACTGCCCCTATGTTTTCACAATCACCAAAGTCAAGTCAACGACGGTGACATGGGACAATCGAACCTTCATCGTTTATCTTATTCTTTATCTGAGCTTGGGCTTTATCTTCGCCCTTATCTTTACATCCTTATCTTCAAAGGAAGAAATATTTTCAAAACATTTTTGACGTCAGTCGCAGAAAGATTGCAGGAAGTACGTCCAAAGGGCTTATTCTATCATTCTTTATAATAGTAACTCTTTGTTGTCAGTTCTTATTACGTCACTTCGGATTCGTGCTGAGAGTATTCAAGCATTCCTCACAAAGACTATGCCATCCTTACTAAAATGGTCACAGCGTAAAGCGACGTTGCTCGCACCTTTTCTGTATATGACGTGATATCCTGTACAATGACCTCAGCATTGGTTGCATACTATAAATGTACATGTAGGCAAGCAAGCGTTCACGCACGCACACCCACACACGATAACTAGATTAAACCTAGAAAAAGGCATTCATAAAGATAGTCGAGGGCCACAGAGACACGCAGACAAACAAAGAAACAAACACAGCCGGCCACCCTCCCTTCTTCCCTCCCTTCCTCCGCCACGTGTTCTGCCGCGCAAATGTGCACATTGCGTGTCGCTTTCAACCGCCGCTCCACACCCATATCTGCCACTATCTACTCTTCCACCCATCCTCTCCATCCATCCATCCATCAATCCATCTATCCATTAGACAAATCCCTCTCCCCCACCCGTCCACACCCAACGCCCACACACAAATCACTCTACCACTTTCAACATGACGCGCACCGAAACGAGTGTATGCTTATTCGAGGGTTAGAGGGTGAAGCCATTTTTTTTAAGGGGAGGGGGGGGGGTCGTATAACTGTTTTCCTTAATTTTGGTGTTGCTATTGCGGCGGTGGGAGATGGGGGTGTTGTTGCTGCTTGTTTGGGGGATAGGGGTGGGGGAGGGGTGGGGGTATATCGGCCATGATGCAAGGTCAAATTGTGGGAGGACGGACGGGGATAGGGGTGGGATGCAGGCCCAGGGGGTGCGAACTAATCAGTGATATCAAAGTGCATGGTGTTGCAATTGCGCGCTGTATTTCACTGATGCCTAATCCAATAACTGATAACATCAACAAAATGATAATAATATTGGTACACCGATAATAATTCCTTAGAAAAATAATAACATATCTTACTAACAACAATGATATTAACACTATAAACAACGAAACACTACCAGCAACAATAACAACAAAAGAAACAAACACTACAACAAAGGCAATAATCGTAACAACGACTCCAAGTACTATCATTACCACTATCATTAATATCATTATCATTACAACTGAAATACACATCGAGAGACTGAGAAGCGAGAGAACCCCTGCATTTTACACATATGGCGAGGGGGGGGGGGGGGGCAGAAGCAAGAGAAGGGATGTCACTATCTCTTCTCGCCATCGGGACTCGGTGAAATACTTAGAAAAACAACTGAAAAATAATAAAAAGATAAAAAAAAAAAAATAAAACACGTTAAGAATACAGCGGAGAGAGTAACAAGATAAGCCCCCAAAGACAGACTGGGTATCTGAGGCGCCAAGGTGAAAATGAGAGCAAAGATAAACAGATGGGTGAGAGAGGGAGACAGAGAGAGGTGAAAGTGAAGGGTGTGAAGGGAGGGAGGGGGGGGTGGCAAGGCGGGCAGGAGGGGGGAGAAGAACAAAAAAAATAGAAGCAGAAAGAACATGTGAACAGAAGAGAAGGCGGTGGGAGGTGGGGAAGAGGGGGAGATGGAGATAGGTTCGGTCCGGAAGAAATGCAACAAGGAAAAAAATAATAATAAAAATGAGAAACGAATATGAAAAGTGAAGAAGAGTAATAGAAATGATGCGTTTCCACAAAATATGAATAATAACTACGGTATTAAACATATATACAAAAATGATACGGAATACGGAGAGAATACATGAAATTCGAGACAAAGGCAAAGAAAATGGGAAATTCAAGGCCAAGCAAATGAAAATGGAAACTCAAGGCTCCAAGAAAGAAAATGGGAAACTCGAAAATAAATGGAAGAAAATGGGAAACTCGAAAAGAAATGGAAGAAAATGGGGAAACCCGAAATGTAATTTAACGATCTAAACACGAACGAAGCGAAGATAAATTCGAGAATAAAATCTGGACGTAAAGATAGGAAAGATAGAGAAGATAGATACAGAGAAGAAAAAGGGAGGCAAAGGAAGAAGATCAGGAAAATAACGTAGAGAAGAAAGAACTAGAACATGTAGAACAAAAGAAAAGGAGAATAAATGGAGGAGGAGGAGGAAGAAGAAGGAAGAGGAAGAGGAGGAGAAAGTACAAAATAAGGAAGAAGAGGAAGAGAAGGAAGAGGAGAAGGAGGAGAAGAAGAAGAAGAAGAAGGAGGAGGAGGAGGAGGAGGAGGAGGAGGAGGAGGAGGAGGAGGAGGAGGGAAGTTAACGGTTCACTTGCTAAGTTAAACGGCCCTTTCACTTTCAGCCTCAGTCGGTGTGGAGACCCGCATTGCCCTCGCGCCTGTCCATCTGTCCGCCCGTCTGTCTATGGCCCGTAGTAAAGAACATGTGGGGTGGGGCGTCGGGAAAATGTGACGGGTGTCGGGTGTAGGACGTTGGATAAAATGTGGATAAAATGTGACGGATAAATAAAATAAAATAGGTTAAATAAAATAAAATAGGATAAATAAAATAAAATAGAAAATGTCTATTGCTATTTTATTTTATTTAACCTATTTTATTTTATT
>BOPN01004966.1:70000-72500 GCA_017312705.2 Penaeus japonicus | reverse complement strand
TATGTGTTTGTATATGTGTGCATGTGTATGAATTTGTATATGTTGGTAGGAGGGAGAGACAAGAAAATGCACTTAGGACAGAAAGGGAGACAGGGGGTGGTAAGAGGAAAGGGACGAGGTGGGGAGAAAGGGTGAGGAAGGAGAGAATATGGATAGAGAGAGAGGGCGGGAGGAAGCGGGAGGGGGAGAGGGTGTTCTTGGGGAAAGAAACTGACCCGAACATTTGACCAAAAGGACAAAGGTTAAGAGAACACGTGCAAAGGTCATTTCTCTTCTGTTCTTTTTCCACTCTCTTCCTTCTCCTCTTTATTTTTTTTATTTTTATTTTTCTTTTTCTTTTTCTTCTTCCTCTTCCCTCTTCTTTCTCCCTTTCTTCTCCGCCAGTCTGGGTTGACTAACCTTGCATGACCCCTTCTTAACCTCTCTTCTCCTCTCTCAGATTGGGCGGGGGAGGGGGGGGGGGACAGGCAGGCTGGGCAAACAAGAGGTGGTTTGTTTACATGTCATTATTTTTAACCTTCCACTTTTGGCTCAGGAATGCGATGTTGCAGTGAGATGGCAGCGGAAATTAGGCGTTAGGACGGACATGCAGACAGACAGACCAACATTCACATTATCCCCCCTCTCTTACTATGCCTGCCTGCCTGCCTGCCTGCCTGCCTGCCTGCCTGCCTGCCTGCCTGCCTGCCTGCCTGCCTGCCTGCCTGCCTGCCTGCCTGCCTGCCTGCCTGCCTCCCTAAATCTTTCTACTTCCCTTTCCGTCTCTTTCTCCCTCAATCGAACTCTACCTCTCCCTCTTCTTATATCACTATATACCTCTCCGTCTCAATCGCACTCTCCCTCCTCCCCCTCTCTCTTCTTCCCTCTCTCTCCCCTTCCCTCTCTTCCTCTCTCCCTTCTTTCCTCTACCTGTACCTCTACCTTTCCATATCTTTCTGTTTCTCCTTCTGCCTGTAGCTTAACCTCTACCTACCTCACGCATCAACAACAGCGCCTACGCCCCGGGCAGCGCACGCGAAGGTTAGGCAGGGTTTCCCCGGATAAGGGGAGTGTCGGCCGTCAGCCCTACCCTGGGCACTGGCATCCCTCCCTTTCCCTATCTCCATGTTTTACTTTACTTTACTTTACTTTACTTTACTTTACTTTACTTTACTTCTCTTCTCCTCCCTTCTTCATATACTTTCCTCTCCATTTATCTAGTCTCCTCCCCTCTTCTTTCTCCCCTCCTTTCATTCACTTCCCTCCGTTACACTCCTTCCCCTTCTCTCTCCCTGTCCCTTCCCTTTGCAAAGCGCAGCAGAGCCCAAATGAAACGCCAGCGACACACAAGCGAACCTAAAAAAGAAAACGCAAGCGAAACACATTCCCATGTCGCAACTGCTTCCGCCTACTTGAATTGCCGTCGACAATATCAATCAGGACTTATCTAACAATATTTTTATTACTATTCATTTATATAATTATCATCAGTATTGTTGTAAGATCCACATTCACTGTTTTGTTCTTTATCCTTTAATGAGTAGGCCTATTCTGCTTAGCCTTCGAATCATATATACAGGCCTACCGTTAGTCAAGTCCGCCGTGTGCATAAATCAGTCAGTCAACGTCAGCCTAACTCTTCTATGAGGCTCGTGCCAGTCAGTTATCCTGCGTCAGCCAAAAAAGGGAAGCCAGCCAGAACTCCAATCCCACACGTAAACAAGACAGAAACATCAGCTCGTCAGCAGACCTTCCTACGTTAGATGAGTCGCGTCAGCCAGCCTAGGCCTAGTCTTGCCTCGGAGATCAGTTAGTCAGGTAGTTAGTATGAGCCAGACTGATAGGCGGGAAGGGAATCCCCCTTCTCCCTTCCTCTCCCCTCTCCCCACTCCCCACTCCCTTTTCCTCTGTAGGCCTAAGTGACCCCAAAGCCACCACGCACACATCGTCGGGGGGAAAACACACGGGAGAAAAACTCGGGGTCGAGGTGACTCAGCGGTGGGGAGGAGGGGGGGGGCAAAGGTAACGCAACGCTTTGACTCATGGGTTGTAACGCGGCCGTAACGTAGGCGTGACGTGGAGGCGAGAGCGCGAAGGTAAGAGATGAAAGAGAGAGGGAGAGGGAGGCGGAAACCAGGAAATGACGCACGCGACACTTCTCTCTCTTCCTACTATGACCTCCTTAGCGCTTCCTCCTCCTCCTACTACTACAACTACTACTACTACTACTATCATTACTAATGCTGCATCTCGCCTCCTCTTCATCTTACCAAATTCTCATCCTATTCTATATGTCCCTTATTATCATTATGATTATCAGCAGCAGCAATACATCATAATGATTATCGTCAAAAAAGGTGAAACATTATCGTCATCATTGTCACCATAACTATTAGTATCATCAAAATAATTACATAATCATCACTATCACAATCATCATATAAAATCAACAGTATTATCATCCTCATCACCATCAGCACCAGAGCTCCTAGTCACTGACTTCTCCCATCCCGCCTCCCAC
>BOPN01004966.1:57500-62500 GCA_017312705.2 Penaeus japonicus | reverse complement strand
CCCCCCACCTCTCCTTCCCTCCCGCCACGAGCGAGCCTCGACGCCCTACGTACGAGCCTTCACTCACTCTACACACGCAACGCACCAGCTGTCTCATAAATAATACGCAGATAAAGTGGACTGTAAAGAAGTAGAGACAAACACGAGAAGAGAGGATTTTTTTTTACATAATAAGTAGTAGTAGTAGTAATAATAATATTAACAATTTCAAAAATAAGAATAATAGCAATAATAACAACAATAATCATTATAATCATTTAAGAGAGTAACAGAAATATAAAACGCTATTACATGCAACGTGCAAAAATGGAAAGTCATATAATAAAAAACAACATACTGAACAATATGCAAATAATATGACATGTAAATACATTAATTTATATATGAACAAACACATACATATATCTATCTATCTATCTATCTATCTAATCACCTATCTGCCAAAACACAAATGCGCCGCTGCAGGGCTTTCTACCAGCTTTCTATCAGCTGTTCCCTTTCAGATATCCAGTCAATTAGAGAGTTAATTGACAATTCGAATCCGTTTCGCCAAAGGCCCACTCAGCCGTTTAGAGCAGTTTTATCCGTTATTACTTCAAATTACTGATTTGTTATTGTGAATTGGTTTAGTTCAAATTTGTTACTGGCTATCAATAGTCAATTTAGATCAAATTAGTGCTTAGGTATTAGCTCAAAATAGTTCACTGCTGGCGCCGATAAATTAGTTTCAGCAGTTACAAGTTCAAAAATCTGTCATTACCAATTAGTTTTAGCGTTACAATCGACCGATTTCGATGAAATCAGGAAATAATCGGTCAATAGGTCTCCGCCATTCGAACAAGCTATTTGAGAGCAGACGAGCAGTGAGCCGGCGAGTCGCGCCGCCGGAGCGAGCCAGCTGGGGTGCCAGCTGGTGATCCTCGAGGCGACCGCTGTGTAATCTATGCAAATGCGCCGCCGTCTACATATTTATGAACGGTGTCAATATAGGTGATCTCTCACTCGCCCTCCCGCCCGCGTCCCGTGCTCGGATGCCCAGTCTCCACTTTAACGAATGCCCTCTCCTTCTCTCTCTTGCCCTCCTCTTTCTGCTTCCTTCCTCTCCCCTCCCCTCCCCTTTCTCCCACTCCTACCCTCCCTCTTTCACCTCCCTGCCCCTCCTCTTTCGCCTGCAGCTTGTCTGGCCGCCTGAACAATACTCTCGGTGCATGCATGGCCTCCGCTCTCGGCCATGCACGCAAATTCCCCCATGACTCACGCCGCAAGCACGCAGGCACGGAGACAGGCGATAGCGCAGACGGCTCCTATAGGGGAGCTCTCGCATGCCTACGTGGAGGAGAGGGGGAGAGGGGGAGAGGGGAGGGGGGAGAAAATGTCTTTCTTCCAGGATTCGTCACAAATATCCTCTTTTCTCTGACCTATCTTTCTGCCCCCCCCCCCCCTCTCTCTCTCTCTCTCTCTCTCTCTCTCTCTCTCTCTCTCTCTCTCTCTCTCTCTCTCTCTCTCTCTCTCTCTCTCTCTCTCTCTCTCTTTCTCTCTCTCCTTCAGCTTCCATTCTCTCATTCATGCTTACTCTTCAATTCTCCTATTTTCTTTGTTCGTATTCAGTCCAGGCATATCTTCCTTTCTTTTACTTCTCTCCCCCTTCTTTTATCCATTCCTTCTCCATTCTTTTACTTCATCTCATTCCTCCTCTTCTTTATCCTTCCCCCTCTCCACCCCCACCTCCTGTGTGCGTGTGGTGGGAGGCGGTGAGGGGGGGGGGGGTTACCATGACACAATCGGCATTGGTGCAGTTGCCGAGGTAATGGAACTCGCCCTGTCGAGCGCGATGTTTATCAGGCGTCGAATTGTTCAATAAAACGTTCATTTCCTTGCGTCGAATTGTTCAATAAAACGTTCATGTGTGTGTGTGTATATATATAGGGTATATATATATATATATATATATATATATATATACAGGTAAATGGACAGACAGACAGATGATCCGACACGAAAACAACCAAACACAAACAAACAAACACATACAAAAAACAAACAAACAAACACATACTCACACACACACTCAGACTCTCTCTCACACACACACACACACACACACACACACACACACACACACACACACACACACACACACACACACACACACACAAATACAAACACACACAATCACAATCCCACACACTCACACAAATACATACATACATCCCAGATCTAATTTCGTACGAACACGTGTGCACTTCTTCTCCCGTTCAGCTGCACCTGTTTGTCTTCACACATCTGCGCCCTCAATAATACATTGACGTGTGCACTTACGACCCCGATGTGTACACTTCTGAATGTCACTTCTATGCAGGAGACAACACTCACCTGGAATGAAAGAGGGGATATGTGTTATTACGAATAATGATTTAAATGGTGGTCAAAGTCAGGATGTTGATGGTGATGGTGGTGGCGATTGATGACTGATGATTGATGATGTTGATGGTGATGACTGATGATTGATATCATTAATGGTGATGACCGATGCCTTATATTGATATCATTATTACTATTCATTAATATTACTATTATTATAATTAATAATACTATCACTATTACAATCATTATCAATATCATCATTGTCATTACCAATATCTTTACCATTATCACTAGCATCATTATAATTTTCATTATTCAAATCAAAATCATTCTAGACACATAAGACACACAGCATCTATACGTTTATAAAATCTCCACCTCCACTCGTGCTTGATCTCCAGTGCCAGTGCCAGGGACCAGTGCCAGTGGGCCCGTGACTTGCAAGACCGCAGTGTGACGTGACGACGCAACTAAATATCCGATAATGACGTCACTACTATTCTGCAGCCGCTTGAACACCCCCCCCTTCACACCCTGCCCCCTTATCCATCCATCCCTCCCCCTCCCCCCTCCTCTCCGTCATCCTTTACTAAGACCTGCCAGAGGCTAGAACTTATGAATGTTTAAATTCCTGGAGAGAACAAGAGAAAGGGCAAGTGAAAGAGAGGCAGGATGAGAAAGGTGGAGACGGGAGAAAGGAGGAAGGAGGAAGGAGGAAGGAGAGAAGGAGATAAGGTGGGAGGGAGGGAGGGGGGAGGGAAGAATAGAGAGACAGAGAGAGATTGAGAGAAAAAGAAAGAGAAAGAGAGAAACGAAAAATGAGGGAGATAGAGAGCAAAGTGAGAGAGAGAAAAAAACTGAGAAAGAGAGAGATACACACATAGAAAAAAAAAGAGAAAAAGAGAAAGACAGAAAGAGACATAAAGAAAACGCAGGCACACATAAACAGAAATGTAAACAACGGACCACACACGGAAGGGAAACCGAGCATAAACACAACACATACAAAGAAACGGGCGGAAAACGTTGACAAATTTGCAGAGCGTTTGGTAATTGTATCTCCTGTTTCGGGGTCCGCTCCGTAATGGCCCCAGTAATAACGCGGCCAGGCGAAAGAGAAAATAAATAACTCTTAAAAGAAAATAAAAGAGAGAGAGAGAGAGAGATAAAAACAAAGAACAAGAACCCAAACCAAGATGACTAAAGTGATCCGACTTGAGCTAAAAATCGGACGAAAAAAAAAAAAAAAAATGGCCGACAGGGATCGAACGCAAAAAAAAAAAAAAAAAAAAAAAAAAAAAAAAAAAAAAAAAAAAAAAAAAAAAAAAAAAAAAAAAAAAAAAAACCTCCTTCGGCCTCGATCTGCGGGGCGTTGGAGGAGAGGGAAAGAGAATGGGGGGGGTGAGAAAGAGTGGGAAAGGGAGAACAGGGTAAGGTATAGGAGAAAGGAGAGAGAGAGGAGAGAGAGAGAGAGAGAGAGAGAGAGAGAGAGAGAGAGAGAGAGAGAGAGAGAGAGAGAGAGAGAGAGAGAGAGAGAGAGAGAGAGAGAAGAGAGAGAGAAGAGAGAGAGAGAGGAGAGAGAGAGGGGGAAGGGGGGAGGGATGGGGAGGGATAGGGAGAAGGAGAAGGAGAGGGAGAGGGGAAGGAAGAGGGAATGAGATGAGAAGGTATAGTGAGAAAAGGGAGGGAAAAAAGGAAAACAAGAGGGAGTAGGAGGAGGAGGAGAGAGAGAGGAGAGAGAGAGGAGACAGAGAGAAAGAGGGAGAATGAGAGGAAATGAGTAGGAGAAAAGGAGATAATCAGGGAGAGAGAAAAATAAATTAAGAGGGCGAAGGAAAAGGAATAAAATTAAGAAAATGACAGCAATAGAAAATTGAACATAAAAATGAAGTTGATGTTAATGATAATGATCATGGTTGACATGAAGATGATATAGGAAAAGGTATTAGAAAGAGCACAATTTGAAGAGGAAGACATCGAGTGGGAACTAGAACAAGAAAAGGGACACGAGAGAGGAAAAAAACGGTGATAAAATGTGAACAAAGAGTAGACAATCAGCTGATCCACTCATCCTACCCACCCCCTCCTGAATCCCTTCCAATCCCACCCAATCCTACTCCTCTCTCCCCTTCCATCCCTTCGTGCAAGTGACGTCACAACCACAACCCAGAACACGTCATTCGGGGTTGGCTGCTGGGATGGGGGGGGGGGGGTGGAGAGGGGATAAAACAGGAGGAGGAGGAGGAAAGGGGAGGAGAGAAGGAGGAGACGAGGGGGAGAGGGAAGAAGAGGGGAAAAGATGACGGCATGGGAGTAGCAGTAGGAGGAGGTTTAGAGGAGGAGGAGGAGGAGGAGGAGGAGGAGGAGGAGGAGGAGGAGGTGGAGGAAGAGGAGGAGCAGCAGAAGGAGGAGGAGGAGGAGGAACAGGAGGAGGGGGAGGGTAAAAGAAGGAACAGGAGGAAGAGGTTGAGGAGTATGAGGAGGAGGAGGATGAAGAGAGAAGGAGGAGGAGGAGGGGTAGGAGAGGGAGGACGAGAGGCAGCGTGAATCATCATCTACCTCCCCCCTGCCCCCCCTCCTTACACGCAGACACAGTACTCACCTTCAACTACATCGTCCCTCCCTTCTTCCTCCCT
>BOPN01004966.1:50000-52500 GCA_017312705.2 Penaeus japonicus | reverse complement strand
CTCTCTCTCTCTCTCTCTCTCTCTCTACTTCTGTACTCCTCTCCGTTTCCTTCCTCTTATCTCTAACTATATATCTCCCTTTCCCTCATCTTATCTCTCGCTTTTTTATCTACGTCTTCCTTTTTTTCCCTCCACCCTCGTCTTCCCTCCCATTTTTCCCTCCCTCTCTCCCCCTCCATCAACCTCCCTCTTCCCAGGGTACAAGATCAGCGATATAAGTAAGAACGATGAACGCGCAATGGACAAAAGAAGATAAATACCCCCAGAAGCGATGCCAAAAAACGATATCAGAAATATCTTTAAAAAAGAAGAACGGAACCATATCCAACAATATCCTCCCGCACTCACAATCCCGTATCCTAATCAGACACCCAAATCCGTAAGGCAGGCCCACCCAATCTCCAACCACAACTAAACCACAGCCTCTCGCGCCAACGCCCATCTACATCTCCCGTCTCCACCGCCGCCGCCGCCAACGAGGCGCGTTTCGAGAGCGGCGACCGATCCCGCCCGCGCCAGTGCCTCACACGCCCACAGACAGACACACAGACAAACAGACAAGACGGAATTTCATCCCGCTCACGTCCTACGACTAAGTCTGGCGGACTGTGAAGGCGATCAAAGCTATACCGTACACAGCTATGGAAAGAGGGAAGGAGTGATGGGGTGAAGGAGGGAAGGAGGGGTGGAGAAGGGAAGGAGGGCAAGAGTGAAGGAAGGAGGAAATGAAATAAGAAGGAGGAACGGAAGGAGGGTAGGAAGGCCGGACGAATGGAGGGAAGAAGGGAAAGTATGTTTGCGCGCGCGCCTCATACATAAAACGTCTATTTATAACGGCACCCTCGCCAGGCCAGTGCAAGAAACGGAATCACCGGCAAACAAGCAAAGGCCCGGAAGGATATCCTGCCATTGCGCAAGGCACGCCGGGGCAGCCGGGTCGCAGGACACTCCATGCAGGCGGCGAT
This sequence comes from Penaeus japonicus, assembly GCA_017312705.2. Lineage (NCBI taxonomy): Eukaryota > Metazoa > Arthropoda > Malacostraca > Decapoda > Penaeidae > Penaeus > Penaeus japonicus. The sequence goes on along the minus strand of BOPN01004966.1, from coordinate 51,535 downwards.
GGCATTCCCTCAAGGAAACAAAACGAACCATCTGTTTCCTGGCCCTTTCAGCACCGTCTCCAACCTGAATGAATTTCCCTTTACTCATTTGTTACTCATTCCCCCATGACCACTCTCCTTTCTAACACAAGGAGGGACGGAGTGAAGGAGTGAAGGAAGGATGGAGGGAAGAAAGGGAAGTCTACCATCCATTTCTTTACTTAGCCTTACACATGCCGCGGTACTATAGTTTAGGACACTGAAACGTAAATGCACCCAGATACTTATTCCTTATATCCTTCACCCATCTCACATATTAACAATAAATTGATGAGGATAATGTAGACAGGCGGTTTTTAGGAAAACAATATTTTCCTAAATATAACAAATATACTCGAAATCAAATAAATTCTGGATGAAAAAATCAGTCAAACAAAAAACAAATTCCTGGAAAATAAGAATAAAACCAAAATAAATAAAAAATAAGAAAAAAATGAAATAAACGGGAAATATTCTAAAATATATAACAATAAAACAAAATAAAAACAACCCTATGAGAGACCCAATTTAAACAAATATAAACACAATAAGAACGCCCCCCCCCACACAATTCCTCCCAACGCAAACTCCAAGAGAAAAGGCGGCGCCCACAACCAGACAAGACAATCGCTCCTCGGCCGCCGCACGCCCACGAACAGCCAATCGCCCCGAACGCCCACGCAATCCTGCACGGATCAACATCCTACGCGGCGATCCCTGTCTGAGCCTCTGCAATGCCAGCGCTATTAGGACCTGGGGCTTGTCTTTCGCTATGGTGTTCTCTCACTTTTATTGTTACTTGTGATGTTGTTCTTACTGTTATTACTGTCTTCATTGCTTTAATCATCAGTGCTAACCTTGTTACCACTGTAATTAAGTGTATTGTTACCACTATTATAATTTTAGACTATGATTATGATTATCATCATCCTTATCATTTTCATTATGATGATGATGATATATATTCCTTATCAATCTATTCTAGCATTTTTTCAGATCATTATCATTAGCATTATTATCTAAGGTATCAAAATTGGATATGTTCTTTCCTTTTGAAATATCACTCTCAGTTACTTTATTTCTTCAACACACAAAAAAATATAAGGCGAGAAAGAAAGAGAGAGAGAGAAAGAGAAAAAAAAGCTGTTTTTCCCCTCTTCCTTCTTCCAGGTACTACTAATCGGACGAAGAAAAGAAAGCGTAAAAAAAAACAACGACAACGAGTCATTACAGGTGACCATGTCGTGACCGCAAGTTCGCTCCCGAAAATCGCAACTTGGACACGGAACGAGCAGCTCAACTTTGGAGATGGAGTGGAGGGGAGAAGAGGAGAGGGGAGAAGAGGAGAAAGGAGGGTACGGGGGAAAGGAGGGTACGGGGGAAGGGAGGGAGGGGGAGGGGAAGGGGGGGGGGGGGGGAGGGGAAAGGTAGAAGGGAGGGTGGGAGGAAGAGGAAGAGGAAGAGAGAGAAGGAAAAGGAGATGGAGACGGAGGGTTTAGTGGGAAGGCAGGAGGGAG
>BOPN01004966.1:40000-45000 GCA_017312705.2 Penaeus japonicus | reverse complement strand
AAAAATATATATAAAACTATAGCAAACTTTTTTATGTCAAGTATATTGAATATTGTCATCTCGCTACTTCTCAGTTATATACATACACATACACACACACTCTCACCCAGTATCCTTCACCATCATCAATACTACACAGGCCCATTCACCTTTATCAATATAAATTAGGCCTAATTAGGTCTCTCTGCGTGGATTGAACGGTAACACAAACGCTCGCTCCCATTTCTAATTACATTTCTGCTCGGCCGAAGAAAATGATGATATGAAAGATAAGGGAGATGGAGTGGAGGAGGATGAAAAAGATGAAGAGAGGGAAACAAGAAGAAAAACAACAAAGGAGGAGGAGGAGAAGGGGGAAATATGAAGAAGTGAGAGAAGATGAAGAAGAAACGGCAAATGAGACGAAGATGAAATCGAAGTCGCAAGAACAACAAAGAAGAAAGAAGACGACGACAACGGACGGGGAGGCAGTAGAAAGAAGAACAAGACATCAACGAACGAGGAAGCAGAAAAGAGAGAAAAAAAGGCAAAACGAATTCGACAGCCAAGACGCCAAGGAACAGAGAGCCCAAGCGAGTGAATGAGCGTGGCCGGGAGAGCGAGAGCAAAGGAGACACGCAAGCAGAGGCACAACAGCAAGCAGGCACAGGCACAGCTGCTACTTTCGTGCTCGGACATTCAAGCCTTGGCGAAATTGTTCTTTCTTTCTCTTTCTCTCTTCTTCTTCTTCTTCGTCTTCTTTCTCCTCTTCCTTTACTTAATATTTGCTATTCCGTTTCTATGTCGGTATCTTTCCCCCTCCTTCTCTTCTTCATATTTGTTCTTATTTCTCTTCCTTTTCTTGAATCTTCCTCCTCTTCACTAATTACCCTTTCATAGCTAACTCTCACTCTCACTCTCTCTCTCTCTCTCTCTCTCTCTCTCTCTCTCTCTCTCTCTCTCTCTCTCTCTCTCTCTCTCTCTCTCTCTCTCTCTCTCTCTCTCTCTCTCTCTCTCTCTCTCTCACACACACACACACATACACACATTCTCTTTCTCTTTCCCTCTCCCTCCCTCCCTCCCCCTCTCACTCCCTCCCCCTCCCTCTCCCTCTCCCTCTCCCTCTCCCTCTCCCTCTCCCTGTCCCTCTCCCTCACTCTCTCTCTGTCTCTCTCTTCCTATTCCATACCCCTCCCTCCTTAACCCTCTCTCCCAATTCCATTTTGTTTACCTTTCTCTCTCTTCCCATTCCATTTTTTCTCCCTTTCTCTCTTTTTCTTCCCTTTCCATTTTTTCTCACCCTCTTTCTCTCTTTCTCTCTCTCTCTCTCTCTGCCACCCTTTGGCCCGAGGCGCGAGGGGTGCGTGCGAGAGCTTAGGCTGCTGGTCCAGCCGGTCCTGCCAGGAATACATTTCACGCTCTTTTTTCTGGTCGTTTTTCGCACGAAACGCGTAGCAAAACACGTCGCAAGAAATAATACAAGAGACAACAACCATAACAACAATCACTACAAGAGCAAGAATAACGATGGCTAATACTATTGGCAACAATAATAACGTTGCAGTAAACAACAGCATGCAACGAGCATCAACAGCAGCAAATTGGTAAAAAAATATATATATTTCCAGGGGAGACTTGATGAACAAGAAAAATAATAATCAAAACAAAAGAAAATTGTAATTCAAGAGTTTGTAATCATAAGGCACAAAGAAAAGATGAGAGATGATAATTCTACAGGAAAAAAAAAACATAACGGTAAAATGATGTTCATTAATTAAGAGAAATGAATAAAAAAAAGCCTCTTCTACTACAACAATACACCCTCCCCTTCCCTTCTCACTACCGTTTCCTTTGCCCCCCACCCACCCCTCTGTGCTCTTGTCCTCCATCAACATTCACCCCCCACCCTCCCCCACCCTTCACACACAAAAATAAAGAACAAAAAATAGAATAAAAAAAGTAAAAATACATATACCCGTCAAGTCATAATGCAGCGGCCAGGGCTCAGGTAACAGCAGTAACAACACCGTGACTGTAACGTGAGATACATACACACCATGGCACCAAAGGGGAGAGGGACGGAGGTGAGGGAGAGGGAAGGAGAAAGGGAGGGAGAGGGTGGGAGGGAGTGTGGGAGAGAGTAAGGGAGGAGAGGAAGGAGGGAAGGAGGGATGGAGGTGAGGTAGAGGGAGGGAGAAAGGGAGGGAGAAAGGGAGTGAGTGAGGGAGGGAAGGAGGGAGGGAAGGAAGGAAGGAAGGAAGGGAGGGAGGGAGGAAGGAAGGTAGGAAGGAAGGAGGAAGGAGGGAGGGAGGAAGGAAGGAAGGAAGGAAGGGAGAGAGGGAGGAAGGGGGAGGGGGGACTAAATAGGGAGGTAATGACATGAGGTAGTTCAGTCAGAGGAAGGAGGGAGAAAGAGAAAGAGAAAGAGAAAGAGAGATAGAGAGAGATTGAGAAGGGAAAGGAGAAAAGCGAAAAGAGAAAAAAAAGAGTTGAGAGACGAGGGAAGAGGAGAGAAGGAGAGGGAGAAAAAAACGGACGAAAGAGAGGCAAGGTGTGAGAAAAGGGGGAAGTAAGGAAGGTAGACCATCTACCGCTCTCCTCGCTCACTCTCTTTCCCTCTCCCTTACCTCTCCTTTCTCCCCTCCTCCTTCTCCTACCGCCCTCTCTTTCATACCCCCTCCTTCTTCCCCCTAAAAGTCAATACGAGTCGCACGTCCACTAAGCTTCTTTATTTCTCACGCAAAGTTGTCATTCCCGTTTTTCGTTAAAAAGAAAAAAAAATCAAAATATCCCTCATAAAAAATGGTCCTAGTTATACTGTGAACGAAAGAATGGGAGTGAATAATGATAATATCACTGGTTTATTATCATCAGCAGTAATTACAGTAACAATAACAATGATAACAAACAACACAAGAATAACTTATCATCATTATCATTATAATTATAATTCATATCATAATCTTAACTGCAATTACGATAATAATCAATGATATCATGAACGTTATTATGATCATTATCATCCTCCTCATAGACATCGACATCAAACATCAACAGTAACATCATCATCACCATCATTGGTATTATTATTATCCGTATTATCAGAAGTTATCATAAAATCTATCAAAATAACAGCAAAATCATCTATATAACAACAATAATAATAATAATACAAAATACAATAACACGAATATAGTAATAATAATAATAATAATAAGTGATTATAATAATGATAGCAATAACAACAACAATAATAGCAATAACCACAACAAAAATACAACTGAGCAACAATAACTAAACCCTAACCCTATTTGCAACAATATCAATCATAATGATAATAGTAATAATAAAGAATAGTAATAACAGTGATAGTGCCAATAATATCATTAACAACGATAATAAGAAGATAGCAATAGAAACATCAATAATCATATCCACAATACCAAAAATAACAAGAAGTCGTGACTGGACTAAAAATAAGGAAGGTGAACTACCATGCAAAAACAAAACAAAAAAACTAGCTGACCCAATCCACCTCCAGCCCTAACCCCTCCTTCCACCCCCCTCCTCACCCCCACCACCTCCCTCCTCTTCCTCAATCCACCCCCACCCCATCCCCCCTCACCTTCCCCTCTTGCACCACCCCCCCACCTCCCTCACCAAGCGCCGAGGAAGCACGTGACAGGCAGGCTTATGGTTATGATGCTATCAATTCTGACGATAAGGAGAGGCCTATATCGTAAAATAATAATGATAATAAGCATAGCCAACATATGCTAAATGATTGATAGCCTTAATAGTAACATGAAATGTTGGTAAATAATGACAAGAAATACAAATGCAAAGTAAAACCACAAAAATACAGATCGACAAGTAGTCAAACTGGACATAGGATAAAAAAGTGACAAAAACTTCCAAGATAGATAAACACTGACACGCAAAACAAGAGGTATACGTGACACGGTTGACAGACAGGCCAATGACTCGCAGATATGACAGAAGAAAACATGGAGAGACAGACAAACAAGAGTGACAAGTAGTTGTGACACGGACACACACAGACTAGCGCGCGCGCACACGCACGCACGCACGCACACACACAAGGACACGCACGCACACACATGTATACGCACACGTACACCAGATAATCAACATAATGCCTTTGAAGGTAAGGGAGGGGTGGTATATGGGGGTAGGAAACGAGGAGAGGAGAGGAAGCGGGGAGGGGAGGAGTGTGGGGAAAGGGAGGAGGGGGAGGAGAGGGGGAGGGGGGAAGCAGGAGGAGGAGGAGGAGGAGGAGGAGGAGGAGGAGGAGGAGGAGGAGGAGGTAGGAGGAGGAGGAAGAGGACCAGAAAGAGGGGAAGGAGGAGGAGTAGGAAGAGGACTAGAAAGAGGGGAAGGAGGAGGAAAAGGAGGAGGAGGAGGAGAAACAGGGTGAGGAGAGTGAGGGAAGGGAGGAGGGTGGTCAAGAGGGAGGAAGAGGAGGAGGAGGAGGCGCAGAGGATGAAAGGGAGGGGTGTGGTTGAGAGGGGGGGGGAGGCAAGGGAGGAGGCAAAGGAGGAGAAGCCGGAGGAGGAGGCAAAGGGCAGCTTGACCCGTTGTTGCGGCTGTCTGAGAAAGGTGACACCTTCTGAACCCGACCCGTCAGTCAGGTCATCTTATCTGCGAGGCTGCCTCTCTCCCCCTCCTACTCCCCCACCACGATACCCCTCCCCTTACCCCCCTCCCCGACACTTGCAAGCACTAACTAATGGCTTGCTTGCGCCCGGCCACCACTTTTGATACTCGGAGTGCCACAGACGGGGGGAATGGGGAGAGAGGAATAATACATGAATGGAAAAGGAGAATGGGAAAGGGCCTGAGACAGAGATAGCGATAAGAGGTTCTGTGTCTGCATGCGAGAGAAGAGAAGAGAAGAAAAGCGAAGAACAGAGAAAGCGGATGAGAAAGAGTAACAGAAAGAGAGAAGAGAGAGAAAAACAAAGATAGATGGATATAGAGAGAGTAAAAGAGAGAGAGAA
>BOPN01004966.1:25000-30000 GCA_017312705.2 Penaeus japonicus | reverse complement strand
ATAATAATGATCATGGTGATGATGGTAACAATGATAAAATTAATGATGATTATAGTTATGATGATGATAACAATAAAACAACACTAGTATTAGAGATAAAGATAGTGAAAATAATAATAATGATAATGGTAATAATAATGATGATGATGATGATGATAATGGAAAGGATGATAATGACAATAACGGTAATGATATTAATCATGATAATGATGATAGAAATATCATCATTATCATTAATCAGACGAAAAACAACATTAACAATGCTGATTATAATGTGATATTGATAAAGATGATATTGAAAAGGGTCGCAATACTACATAATCCACAGATGTTAATGATATAAAAAATATAAAAAAATAATATGTTAAGGATAATAATCATCATTATATCACTGACATTACTAATGGAATTGATGACGACAGTGGTGATGCTTACGATGTCAGTTAGTAATTATGATGACAATTATGATAATAATGATGATGATGATGAAGATAAGGATAATAGTAATGATAATAACAACAACTGTAATGATAAGAATGACAATATGGAAAGGCGTAAAGAATCGTTATCAGTATTACAGTTTTTCTTTTTATAATTTACGTCTTATTATTATCGGTCTTACTATCTTATTTCCAATAATAACAGTAATATTACTTAATATTTTCTAATAAAGAGAACTCAATTTGGGAAAGGTTTAGAGAGAATAAAAGCTATCCATCTTATCTGGTGGATTCTTATCTCACTGAAGGTAATCATAATCTTATCTCGAGATATTTATTTACATTTTTTAGCCCGGCACTCGCTTTATCACCTTGATTTGAATTTTGAAATGGGGTGAATTAGCGTATTAATTTGTTTCCATTACGATGTTCAGAATGAGAATAATTTGATGAGGATAATGATGAGAATAAGTGTTGTTTGCTTACTATAATGATGGTGAATAGGCTATATTAATGTTAATAATGAGGAATAATTAATGAGCCGGGATGAAATGTTAGCGGAATCGGAGGAGTTCCTCTCTATTAACAATTCGAAGCCTCGCAGAAGTGGAATCGGACAAATTTATCCTTATTAGTGATTCGAAGCCTAATGCTAATGGAATCGGAGAAAGTCATAATAATGAGAACACATCTATGAGTCAACGCAAAATGTATTTGAAAGCTGGTCAATGTATCCTGAATGGCATTGCTGTAAGTCCCCATTTGAAGCTAAAATGAAGTGGAATCAGACATGGTAATGAGGATGAATTGATTATCAGAAGCCAAACGCTAGCAGTATCGGACGAGTTCATCCTCCTCCGTGTTTACAAATAGAGCAATGGCGGCAAGCGAAGTCATTCAGCTTGATTCCGAATCTTCGGAAGACGAATACGAGGTGAGTCTGGGCGATAAATCGTTTTTAGAGGATTTCAGTTGAAGCAGAAGGTTGTAGAGCAAAGAAGGAGAAGAGGTTTACTCAGTTTTTATCCTCGTGATAGAGTAAAAATAAGTTTAAAGAGGAAAGTCCTCAGCTTTGAGATTTCTCTGAGAGGTTGGAAGTTTAGTCTCCGAACAGCGTCTTGAGGTTTATTAGGGCGTTCAGGAGTTTTAGTCTCATTTGGATGGGTTTTAAGTTTTTTTCTCGCACTGTTTCCTCTCCTTCTCCAGCTTTTTGTGGGTGTGGTTTGTGGCTATCAGGACGACGTTATCTTGAAAGGAAGAGAGCGGTTGTTGTCTCTTTGTTTATTTGAAATTGGCTAACTTGAATTACTTTTATTATTTTTGTCTTTTCCATTATCCTTTTGTTTTTGCTATTTTATATTGGCCATTACATGTACTTAAAAGGGGTTATGCTAATTATGGTTATTAATTATTCATATCTTCTGAATTATATGCAATTAAACTTTTAATGTACTTCCATTACTCTTTCTATGACTTTTATATTGTTATAGAGATTGTTTTCCTGTTTCAATTTAGTGTATTCAATTACTTATCTTCTTCAGATAATTTTTGTTAAATGCATACTACTGTTGCCATGGCATGAGGAAACTTTTAGTGGGAATTTTGCGTATGCTGTTTTTAGGGCATTTTTGTCTACAAAATTCAAACCTAAAGACTTAGCTTACTCTTACCTAGTTTTGAGGATAGGCCTAGCTGTACAGAAGAAAAGTCTTGACATTTGTATGAATAGTTGAATTAGATAACCCATTGCCTAACGACCTAACTGGTCATCAAAGCAAACAGTCTTCAACGCTAGTGGCACCGGCTAATAATTAGAGGGACGGGGAAAGGGTTTTCTCTGCCCTCTGGGCAGCACCGACTAGCCTAAACAATATTATTCCGTAAATCCATCATCAAATGCGGGTTTAGGCTGACTTTGAAACCCTGTATCTCTAGAGCTAGCACCGTTACAACCATAATACTTCATGACTGTGTGCGCATTTCAACTGTGAGCAGATCCTGATTTTACGTCATGTACACATTGACTCCCGTCTTATAGGCCTAATTGGTGCCGACATGTATGTCTTGACACACATACACAATGGGTTAAAAAAATAGTAGGAGCTCACAGGCATTGTAAGAAATTTTACCTCTTAAATATATATTGTTCTCATATTTAACCCGTTAACGATGGGTGACTAGATATCACGTCTAGTGGTTTTTGGGCTACACGCCAGGGACGCGTTATTTTGTCCAGCCCGGGGCGCGGGTTGAGCCAGCGCGGCCGAGAATCCTGACGCGTTAGGCTTATGCGTTCAAGAGTCCCGGAATTTTGGTCTTTTTAAGCCGGATTGGTCCTGTCGGGAACGGGTTAAAAAACTGTCATTAACCTGCTGCTATTTAATTTGTGTTTTGATCCAGCCAGTGAGTGTCAGGATGTGGTTGACAATAATTGTCAAGGGCATATGTGATTGTCGGGGACAGTGGCACACATTTCATTATTATTGTTTGAATACTATTTTAGTTCAGTGACTGGTGATGGTGATTTTAACTTTAACCTATTCGTACAAGATGACCTGATATCGTGTCATGTGAATATTACTCTCCTGCTAGATGACATCCTGATCTCTCTCTCTAAACACATGTTTTACATTGTTACATATGTATACACTCACTGAAATTTCATTTGTATAGATACAATTTTCTTGACTTGTGAAAAAAATGTAAACAAATACAAAAACCTCCTTTTAAAATTTACCCCATTGAATCGTTGAATCAACGGCATCACGCTGGAAGTGATCTTTAACTTGGTCGCTGCGTGTTATATTGCTGGTGGGGGTGGCAATAGGCAAATATATGACCTGGTGATAATAGGTTATTAATTAAAAGTATCATAATATTCATATATTAGATAGTATTACTCTCTCCTAGTACTAGCAGGAGAGAAAGTTGTCAGTGGCATTCATCCATGGTCTCTCCCAAGTGCCTTCATGGAATGATGACACTTTACCAGTTGTTTTTCCTCTTATTACTATTTTTATATATATATATATATTAAAAAAAAAAAAAAAAAAAAATTTACCCATTCACACTGGGGCGATTCCAGCTCTGAGTGGTCAGAATGCCGGGGTTTTCGAACGCATAAGCCTAATGCCTTGGGATTCTCAGGTGCACTAGGCGTGAGCTTGGGTTCATACTCGCTTATCGCCGGCGTTTGAAGCGAAAACCATGAAATGTGTCAGCACGTCATCCGGCGTGAATGGTTAAATGAATAACAATGTTTCTTATTCATAGGTTGAACTTAGGAGAAGTTCAATATTTATGATGCTTATTAATAAGAGTAATTAGGTGAAATATGCTAGTGGTCATATTAATCATAGCATTTTATGTTTGCATATGGTATAAAGATGGGTAATACTTGAATAGGCAAATATAAAATCTAAACTTACTGTCTTGAAGATCACAAGTGTCTTGCACTGTCACCTAGTCTATATTTAAGGCTATACCTCCTTTCACCTTTTTCTTGATAACTATAACATTAGTTTTTTTTATATCTGTTATGCATACCTGTCCTAGGTAATTACCATTAGAGCCTATGATAAGATTTGATAGTTAAAGTTTATATGCTCTATGTTGATATAGAATATTAGGTAGTACATTACTAATTTATATGTAACTTTACTGAAGTTAATTTTTTTTGTACAAGTGTGCACAACTTAAAAATACTCATGCTATATTGGATCTGGAATTATTGTATTTCCATACACTCTCAAATAAATGAGAACAAATGGACCTAGGAACATTTAGTATGGATGGTTTTAATCTCCTGATAATGGGAATAGGTCTGTTTATAGCTAACAAAAATAATGATGATTATTGTTGTGACAGTTTTTAGCTTTTACCCATGCCATTCTGTCTTATGTGATGCAGTAATTTTTAGACTTTCTTTGCTTTGGGAAACAAATTCTTTTTTCTTATGACAAATGTTAACAATCTGTATGCCTTCTCATTATTGTTTTGATGACCAGCTTATCTGTCCAATTATGACCATTCCTCATCAGGTTATGATTAATTATATTGATATTATTATTATTATTATTTTTTTTTTTTTTTTGCAAGAATGAGATCTTGTCTGTGTTTTTGTAATCATCAGTGTAAAAAGTCAAACTGTGAAAACAGTTTGGATGGGGTAATTAAGTATGTGGTGCACGTCACATTACGGGAAGGGGAAAGGTAAAGTCATTAATGCAGAGTAATGGTTTGTTTCCATTGTGGGGAGTAGGTTAGTAAAGAAGGGACAAGCAGTTAATCAGCAGAACCATATTTGAGTAGTGACATAAGCAGCAGAATTTGTTTAAATGAATATTAAATTCACTGAATGTTAAAATGTTTTAGCTCCACTTAGAGGACAGATGGAATGAAGCTGTATATTTCCCTAATTTGTTGATTTATTTTTGTGTAGATCTATTTTTTTTAGATTTAGGTCTGCAAGTGAGACTATGAATATTGGAAAATTATATTGGAATGACCATCTTGGGTTGCTCTTTGCCTATATTTTTATTGAATATTCCATATTGGATT
>BOPN01004966.1:5000-12500 GCA_017312705.2 Penaeus japonicus | reverse complement strand
TACAAGATATATAATGCAAAAAAACAGGAACACAAAAACACAAAAAAATCATATATGTTGAGATGGTCTACCATCGACAAGAGAGGGCAAGGGAGTTACAGTTTTAATAGTAGAGGTTATAGTTATGCCCTCTCTACTGCAGTAATATTTCTAGCACTCCTTTTCTAAAGAGAAGCAGCAGCTATTCTTTCCCCTGACTCTTTAAAAGCATCTTGTCTTTGTCTTCCGGCCGTCTGGATGACAGTTACCAGAAGAGGATGGCTGGGAGGTGAGTCTGCAAGTCCATGTTCATTTGCGATGAAAGTTCACCTTCACAAGCCTTACCATCACAGCTGCTTAATGCTAGAGAATTGATGTGGATTTGCTTATTCACAATGACACACAAGCACCAATTATTATTATTATTATTACAATATTCATTATTATTTTTTTAATGGAAAGCACGGTGGAGGCGTTTGTCTTATCAAGTCACTCTGCTTTTTGTCACTAATAATCCCCTTTTCTAGAATTTGGAGCAATACTTATGTGTGATGATGAATGAGGGAAAATTAGTTTTCTCCCTAGAGCTTGCCTATTATCTACACATTTTTTTTCATATGCATAGGAAAAGCATACTTGTAGAAGATTTAACCCCGCAAAGAGTGCAAGTAGATAGAATGTAATTTATGGTAGGCACGACCTCTGTGATAGTGATCACTGTAGAAATAACCTTTGTTATGTAAATAAGCTAGTTAGAATGTATTCTCCCTACACCTAGCTAGATTTATCCCTATTGTCCTTATCAATATTCTACAGTATTTCTCTCATCTGTTTTGTCAGATTAAAAAAAAGAAAAAGGTCAACTATTTCTGAAAAGAACTAAGGGTGTCATAAGGGTAAATGTGAATCTATTTCAGAAGTTTGATTGTCACTTTCCATCTTTCACAAAAAATGTGAATTCTGAATGCATATATTATTTATATGTAGAAATGTACATTTGTGTATATATATGGTTGTGTATATATACAGATAGTGTAAATGAGGATTCACAGGGATAAAATGGAAATGTCAAATGGCAGAAAGGGGGTAATACCTCTTATAAAGAGGGAAAAAATTGATATTTAGTGTGGATTATAGTGTCAATATGCTTAGTGTATATTTAACCCGTTAACGACATGGCTATTTTGGCTTTAAATGATCGAAATGCCGGGATACTTGAATGCATAAGCCTAATGCGTCAGGATTCTTGGCCGCACTGGCCACGAGCAAACGCTGTGCGCCCACTCACCCGGCGCACCAACCTTGACAAAATTACTTGTCCCCGGCTTCTGACCCAAAAACCACTAGATGTGATATCTTGTCACCTGTCATTAACGGGTTAAGGTGCATGGTAAAGGTTAATTTTTTACCCTTCTGAGGTGTGGAGCTAGGTTTCTTTTGTGTGCATCTGGGATTTGAGGCCAAGGCAACCACAATACCTCAAGATGTCGAGGAAATACAAAACTCACAAAAAACATTGTTAGAGTGATTGAATATAAAAAAATTAGACTAGATTCCTTGTGGCTAGATATTAAATGCCAGTATGTTACCTAATGTCAGTGGTACCTAGTTATATTGTGTGACAATCAATCACTCTATGAATGTTGTCATGAGTTCTGTAATTCTCAATTATGTTGAGGTTCTTTGATTCCTATGGCCACAAATTGAATGTACATACAAGAACAATGATCTTAACCACGAAGAGAAATTATGCGAAATATTGTTAAGAGGTATTGCTACTTTCTACTTATTAACCCATTTGCGCCGGTTGACTTGCTATCATATTCAGTGGTTTTTGGCTCAGACTCCGGGTGAGCAGGCTTACAGTGCTGGCTCGCGGCTTGGGCGCCTGAGAATCCCGAGGTGTTAGGCTTATTCGTTCCGGTATTCCAACCATATAGAGACAGAATAGCCCCGGTATGAATGGGTTAACCCATTGTGTACAGGTGTCATGACATACATGTTGGCACCGATTAGGCCTAAAGGACGGATGTCAATATGATGCAACATGGGGATCTGCTCACAGTTGAAGTGTGCACACAGTCATGAAGCATTATGGCTGTAATGATGCTAGCTCCAGAAGTACAGGGTTCCAAAGTCAGCCTAAACCCACATTTTATGATGAATTTATGGAAAATATTGTTTGGGCCAGTCTGTGCTACCCAGATGGCGGTGAAAACACTTTCCTCATCCCTCTAATTTTTAGCCAGTGCCACTATACTATAGTTAAAGTGAAACAGTGCATCACTATGCCCAAGGTTCAAATACACCAAGAAAGCAATTACAATGTGCCTCTTGATGCCTGTCATTAACCCTCTCTGGACGGGTGGTACACCACGGGTACCGCGCATTCAAGGCCCGTTCGCTGGGTGCCGTCATACAGCGTCGTTTATTAAATTGATTTAGGCCTATGCATTCGAGAGCCCCGGCATTGTAACATGCAAGGCTGGAAAGCCCCCGGCATGAATGGGTTAAGACCAAAACTCCAAGAGTCCTCTTAATGCCCATTCACAATAGTTTGATAATAGTGTTCTTTTCCAAAAAGCTATTGTTCAAAGTGAAATGCTTTAGTAATATATGATAATGTGATTACACTGTGCACTTAAAAAAACTAAAGGTTCCTGCCATAATTTTGGAATGGCTTATAGCTTTAAGAAAAAGGATAAATGTACTTTTTTCACCTTGAACATGTTCACATTCTAAAATAAAGGTGAAAGTGATGAAGGAGTGATTGTAAATAAATCTCTATAACATTAATACTTCTCTTCTGACTCAAACTTGGCAGAAACCAGAGTTAACATTTGGCTCTGTTTGGTGAAGTGATTTTTTTGCTTTTGATGATTTTGGCTTTGGATTCTATATTGTCTTGCAATCAGCTTGCTCTTTTTTGTTTGAGACAGGATTCAGAGGTGATTAGATGCATTTAGATATACTGAACACAATATTAGAAGTTTGTAACTCAAACTTTGATTTGAACAAAAGAAAAGAAAAGAAAAAAGAAAAAAAAAAAAAATCCACAGGATGTGCTTTCCCACAGTGACTCAAAGTGATGAATGCAAATGCTATTTCAATATTATTTCCAAGATTAGTTATTTATTTCACCCTTCCACAATTTTTCCCACAGAAAAAAGGTGATAAGACAGAGACTGCAGCGGAAGGTGGGGAAGGAGAACCAGCTGCTGAGCTCACAGAGGAAGAGAAGAAGAGAAATTCGAGATTGAGAAAAGTAGAAAAGAAGATGAAGGTAAAGTGACTGATGTTTTGTTTCTCTTTTTGAGTTGTAATCATGCATATTTTATATGTATGATTAAAATTAGACTATCTTACCCTTGCAAAATACTTTGAGAAATTAACTAGCATCTAACACCAAAGGAAAAAAACATTATGTATTTTATACAACTGTGTAACTTATTCACTAAAAGATACAGTATTGTTGAAATGTTTATATCTTGTGTTATTCAGATTTTGTGTGTGTTGGATTTTAATCAAGATTTAGACAAAATTTATTCTAAACTTTTATGCACAAGGTTTTGGATACTAACTGTGCTCTTGAGTTTTGTATTTATCATTTTGAATTGGAGTTGAATAAATGGAGGTGTTTTTGCTAAAAGCAGTTTGTAGATTTATTGGAGATTCTAATAGTGACTACATTTTTCCAGGAAATATCAGACAAGATTAAGGAGCTAGAAAATACAGAAGTAGATTTAGATGACGAAGACAACTCTTCCTACCTGGTGGAGGAAAGGTAGGAAGTGTATTTTTGATATATCTTTTGTTGCATGACTCTTATAATCCAAGAAATTTGTTGTTTGTTCAGATAAAGCATGCATATCCCAGCATATCTACAAGATATAAGATATGATATGTGTCAGAATTGTTTTGTTGTTAAGGTAGTGAAAAATTAATTAGAATAGATAATTTTTGGAACCAAACTTTAGAGATTATTAGTTTTTATAATTATCATTTTAAAGATCATTTCAGTGTTTAAGTTTTAGATGATGATATCACTGATGATAATTATGTAATATACAAATATGCATACTAACCAAACCATATCTGATTCTATCGAACCTTGTAAACAAAATTGTCTTTTAACCCTTTCCCGATGGGGCACGTGCTACGCGAAAACCCCTACACCGGGCCATTGCAATATTGCATTGTAAATGTCACACTGGCCCCGGCATCGGGAATTTAGCTGTGTCACACGAGTGTGACGCACCGTCGTCATAGGGTTAAGAGGAATTAACCACTGATGCTGCACTATATTTCCAGATTAAAACGTCAGTTTAGTAAACTACATGACTATTACTGCAAACTTGCTCAATGTTCCCCAGCCACAGGCCGCCCTATCGAGAGGAAGTTCAAATACCAAGGTAATGATCTGATTTTTTTCTTGTAAAAATGAATTTGATTACAAAGTAAGTTGAACATCTACATGTTATGGTGTATACATACAATTTTTATCACTGTTTTGCAAAAGTCAGTTCTTTATGTTGTTGAGATGAGATGATAATGTAAAGGTAGGTTATGATAGATTAGGCTAATCAGCTTGAGGAAGCGTACAAAACAGTGCATTGATTGGCTTCCTGAACTACTGAAACTGATTCTGAAGGGGGGAGGGATGATGTTAGAGTAGAGAAAAATAGGTGTTAGTATTGTTTCTTTAGATTGGTAATAAATAAATGGTGATTAGTTCAGTATTTTTTTTCTTTGAATGTATTTAAGTGCTATATCCTTGCTACCCATTAACACTAACAGGCTTTGACAATACAAGTCTATAAGTATAAACATTAATTTACTATTTGTATTTATATTCTAACAATGTCTATAAAGTTGTTTTTATGTCCTGTTTCTTAACAATTTGGTTTGATAATTTGTGTTAATCCTTTTGTATTTCCTTTCCATTCTTTTTGTACTTAGGTTGATTTTAGAAAGAGAGATTGAGATGGTAATTTTCATGCATCTTTTTGCAGGTTCTCGCTATCCAGAGATTAACAAGAGGATCAGTGCGTGGGTGAACAAAAACAAAGAATTTCCTGATTATGTTGATGTTCTCAATCTCGTTAAGAAAGTGACCAAGCAGAGTAGTCTACCCCTGAGACCAGAAACAGTCAGAGTTCAAGGTAAGGTGCATCAAAAGATTGCTATATTGCTGCTTAACCTGTTGACTTCCAGTGGCGTCACCACCACAAAGATTAGTCATAATTTTGATGCAGTATAAGTTCTTTTTAGTGTTCTGAATTTGCAGTTTATTTTTTTTTATTGTTCAGAATCAAGTCTTGTTACTATCTACAGTGTTTTTAGACCTTTAAATTTTTAAGCAAAATAAAAATCTAACTGGAAATAAGCTGGCAGCAGCAACTGGTAAGAGCCTCATTTTGGCTGGCAACTTACTGGTTAACCCATTTGCGCCGGTTGACTTGCCATCATGTTTATTGTTTTTTGGGTCAGACGCCCGGGACGAGATATTTAGTCAAGGCCGGCATGCTGGGTGATTGGGCAAATGTAGCCGAGAATCCCAAGGCGTTAGGCTTAGAATATCCCGGCATTTTGACCATTTAAAGCCAAAATAGCCCTGTCATGAATGGGTTTACCTGTTAACGATGGTCGTTAACAGGTCGAAACGCCAGGATATTTCAAAAGCATAGGCCTGACACCTCGGAATTCTCGCCCGCTCGGGCTGCGCCAAGCGTTATATACCCGATCACCCAGTGCGGCAGCCAGGAGGATAGCCACGACGAAATATCTTGTCCCTAGCAGCTGACACTACCACCACTTTATGTGATATCTTGTCACCTGTTGTTAACAGGTTAAATACTGTATTAATTATCACGACAGATCCTTTTTTATGAGACAAAACAGTTTGTTTCTTTGACATTTAATCTCATTTTATGATTTTTATCCTCGTTCCTGCACAGCTCAAGATATATTCCGAGATGTGGGGAGAATACTGAAAGAAAGAAGAGAAAGTGATGACTTGTATAACATTTATAGCTACGCTGATGATGAAATGCCAGACCCAGCGGCAAATGATGAGGAGCTCAGTCGCAAACTTCAAGAGAATGAGACCATAGCCAAGCAGAAGTTAGATGAGGTGGGTAATAATGCGTGTATGAATGTTGAAATCTCCCATTTAGCCTTTGATTCTTCGCCATGATATCCAGTCTTCAAATAGTGAGTCTTGGGATATTAACCCACTCACGCCGGATGACGTGCTGACACGTTTCGCGGTTTTCGCGTCCGACGCCGCCGACGAGATATCTGGCCAAGGCGGGCGCTCGGGGTGAGCGAGCGGGCAGCCCAGGCTCGCGGCCCGTGCGCCCGCGAATCTCGAAGCGTTTGGATGATGCGTTCGAAAACCTCGGTATAGCGACCGTGCAAAGCCGGAATGGCCCCGGCGTGAATGGGTTAAAAGGACGGGATTGGTATGATCTTCAGTATTCCTACTTTAAATGGAAAATAGTTTTCCCCAAAACACCATAGATTATAACTGCTTGTATCTAGTGATGCCTGTTCCTTTCATTGTGGTAAAGCAGACTCCTTTTCTCTGCATCTATCATGCCGGATTACACAGGGAAAATAACAAGTGCATGACGCTCTATGCTGGGTTGTTTTCCCGCTAAACCTCACAGAGCGTTTTTTACCCACCTTATTCTTATGGTTTTCGTGAAAACGTCTACAATGTAAAGGCACATAATAATATTGCCATGTTTAGAGGAGTTATTTTAGTTGAAAAGTATGTTACTGCAATGCTTTTCTAGTGTTATTTTATTGAACTTTGCCTATATTCTTCACTTCTATTTGAAAATACCAATGGAAAGTGGCAGCAATTTATTATTGGGGCATCAAAAAACATGTTTTATACTGATTTTTTTTTTTTTTTACCAAAACGAAAAGAAGAACAATATAAATAATCATACATGTACATATGAGTATGTGCATGTACTTTGTGACTTGAATTGATGTGATATCACAGATAATTGACAAATTAGAAGTAGTATTACTTTAGTAATTTTTTACATTAATTTTCTGTGACATAATTTTTTTTTTTTACATTTTATATCATTTTATAACATTGAGACACCTAATTTAAGTAATAGAGTCTAGGAAACTATGAAAAATGATTATATGTAAGAACAATCTAGTGATCTATTAACCTATTCACGCGGGGGTGATTCCGGCTTTGAATGGTCACAATACTGGGGTTTTCGAATGCATAGGCCTAACGCCTCAGGATTCTTGGGTGCACTAGCTACGAGCCTGGGCTGTCTGCTCGCTCACCCTGAGCGCCGGCCTTGACCAAATATCTTGTTGCTGGGGTCTGATGCAAAAACCATGAAATGTGTCATGCGGTGTGAATGGGTTAATGATGTTTCAGCATGTGACAACTGCCCCGCCCTGAACTCGGCGAGAAAATGCATGACGTCTCAGGACATCAACTGGCGTGAATGGGTTAAGCGTTAATCTATTGTACTTTTACTT
>BOPN01004965.1:89716-92216 GCA_017312705.2 Penaeus japonicus | reverse complement strand
TCTCTCTCTCTCTCTCTCTCTCTCTCTCTCTCTCTCTCTCTCTCTCTCTCTCTCTCTCTCTCTCTCTCTCTCTCTCTCTCTCTCTCTCTCTCTCTCTCTCTCTCTCTCTCTCTCTCTCTCTCTCTCTCTCTCTCCTTATCCCTCCTCCCCTCTCTCTCTCTCTCTCTCTATCTATCTATCTCTCTATCGATCGATCTCTCGATGTCGCTACATTACATAACATTTCATTCATTTCATTTCATTTCGTTCGGTAAGAGAATTACCTATGCAATAAAAGGTAAATGGCTTTGTTATAATAAAAAGAGTGATTTATTGTGATAATTCCTCTTGAAATTTCTCTCTTGAATTTAAGAGGTGAATTTTGATGGTTTATGGATAAAGTTAGTATTATTTATATTGTTGTGATTGTTATTAGGTTGTTGTTATCATTGTTGTTGTTAATTGAGTTCGTGTTATTGTTGTGATTGTTGTTATTGGTATCATTATCGGTATCATAATTAATTTTATTATCTGTTATTACCAGGCTTTATCAATATCACCATTAATTTGATATTATCAATATATTCATGTTATCATTTCCATCGTTATTATGATTTTGTTACTGTTATTGTTAATCTTACTGTTAATGTCATTAACATTATTTGTAGGAGGGTCATTATCATTATCATTGTCATTATCATTATTTTGTCATAATTGTTATCATTTTCATTAATGATATAATTTTTATTATTTCTGTCATAATTATTCTTGTTATGATAAAGATTATTATCATCATAATTATTATTATTATCATTATTATCAACATTAATGATATCCTTTTTATTATTTTTATTATCATAGTCATTTTTATCATCATAATTATTATCATTATCATTTTTATCATCATAATTATTATCATTATCATCATCATAATAATTATTATCATTATCATTTTCATCATCATAATAGTTATTATCATCATCATCATAATCATGATTATCATCATTATTATTATCATTATTATTATTATTATTATTATTATTATCATCATCATCATTATTATCATTATCATTATTATCATTATTATTATCATAATTATTATTATCATTATTATCACCATTAATCTTGTCATTGACTGTCATTGTTAATGTCGTCATTATTATCCTTATTATTATTTTATCATTACTTTTATCTTAATTATCATCATTACTGGGATTACCATTATGATCATTATCATGATCATTATGATTACTAACAAATATATCATTATCATTAATATCATCATTATCATCATACTCGTCATAATCATCAACATTCTTTTTAATCATCCTTAGATTCTGTTAATGGTAGTTATTCGTGGATGAGAAAATATAATAATTATTTATATTAGTATAGTAGAAAAAAAATAATAATAATAATAATCAGTTATAGTGCCTTTTTTGTGATTGAAGTAAATAAAACAATAGTTTCAGAGCAAGCAAGCAAGCAAGCAATAAAGCAACTGATGCAATACTTATTCAAGAGCAAAATTATTATATTTTGAGCTTCATGTAATCTTTTGTAATATGCTTGAGTATAGTTTTATAAAATTATATTTATTCTAAAAGATATCATTACAAACGTACAAATAATGATGGTAGTGACAACAGCAATAATTATAATAATGAAAATGACAATACTAACTATGATAATCAGTATTATCTTTTAATTTTCTTGCATACTCAGACGAATCCGTAAAACAACTAAAATCTTAAACTAAATATTGATAAAACAAATAAGTAAACATACCTACAAACACAGCTTCGTTTCCAAATTTGTCCGTTTATGCAAAAAAAAAAAACAAAAAAAAAAGAAAAAAAAGACGTAGCAACCGACATAACAATCCGCTCGCGCCATCTATTATCTGTAAGCCAAACTAAAAAGAGTTGCCATTTCTTACATTATTTATTTATTATTATCATTATTGATATTATTATTATCATTATTGATATTATTATTATCATTATTGATATTATTATTATCATTATATATATATATATATATATATATATATATATATATATATATATATATATATATATATATAGATAGATAGATAGATAGATAGATAGATAGATACATACATACATACATACATACATACATACATACATACATATATATACACAATGTTTCCATATCGTGAAATTCATAGACTCATGTCAAAATTAGTTATATATTTTCGAGTAATATAAAGGTAACTCTAATACTCAGTTCTCGTAAATATATATCACACATGCAATAGTAATATCTGGTTTCACAAAGGTATTAGTGTAAGAGAGAAAAATCATGATGATTAAAAAAGAAATATGTTGATGTTTATGGCAATAAGCAAGTCTCTTTATTTCTATTTTTTTATTTCTTGCTGTTTCTCTTGTGGCATTTTCGTTATATTTTCGAAAAAGTGATAATGATGATGGTAATAAGAATATAAACAAAAGTAATGATAATGATATTACTGGTAATAGTGACGATGATAATG
>BOPN01004965.1:0-2500 GCA_017312705.2 Penaeus japonicus | reverse complement strand
TATAAACAGAATCAGCTCGTTTTTTTATGGAGTATCAAGATGACATTTCGTTATACTGATATCATAACCAATTATTCGAATTTCTTGATAATTAAAGGATCAACATTTCCTTTATTACCATGATATTGCCAATTATCCTTTTTATCATAATTACCATTACTATTATCATCATCATTACCATCTATTCACCACCATCAGCACCATTACTGAACCATTACTAACTACCATCACAAATGCATCATCACGTCAAAACACACACACACACACATACACACACACACACACACACAACCCTAAATCTCTTTAGTGGTCAGCTGATTCTGAAAATTCTAGAAAATGAAACTCTACTTTCACCGCCGCAAACCCTTTTTTCTTCTTCTCCTTCCTCTTTTTCCTCTTCCTCCTTCTATTCTTCTTATACCTCCTCCTTTTCCTTAAACTCCTCTTCTTCCTCCTCCTCTTCTTTCCCTCATCTCCTTCTTCTTTCTTATCCTTTTTTTTTTCTTATTCCTCCTTTTCTTCCTCTTCTTCCTCCTCCTCCTCCTCTTCTTCCTTCTCCCCTTTTTCTACTTCCTCCTTGTCTTCCCATTCCTCCTCTTCCTCCTCCTCCTCCTCCTCATCCTCCTCCTCTTCTTCGTCTCCCCCCTCATCATCTTCTTTCATTCTTTTTTCTCTTTCATTCTATCTTTCTTTCTATCTTTGGAATTCCTAATATACGACACAGCAACTTCAGGATAGAGTTTGATGTGGGGGGTTTTCTATATCTGTTATTTGTCGTTATTTTCTTACATAATTTGTGAACAATTATTGTTTGTAAATAACCGAGTCAGTATTTCTAGTTATCTATGTATCTGTGACTGTTTATGTATAATCCTGCTTATACTAATACTGCTTAACTTAGCATGCTCATCTATAACCTTAAAGGCTTTGACAGAGGAGGAATTTGTGTTTATGTTTATATGTGTTACTCTCTCTCTTTGGATCACGTGGTTGTTAAATCAATCGGAACAACTCTGCAATTAGCGACCGTTTCATGTGTACTTTTTTTTTATCCTGTTTTCCCATTTCTCCTCTATGTTCTTCTTCTTTTTCTTTTTCTTCCGTTTCTTCTCTATTCTCCCATTCGTCTCTCTTTTGCCATTTCCTTGTTTTTTTGTTCATTTTCCGTCTTCCTTTGCCTCCTTTTCCTCTTCCTTGCCTCCTCTTCCTATTCACTCTCTTCTTCCTCAACCTTTCCCTTTTCTTCTTCTCCTCTCCCCTTTTACAGCCCCTTTTCCTCATCTTCTTCTTTATTTCTTCACTTTTCTCCTCCTTCTCTTCCTTCCTCTTTTCCTCATCTTTTATCTCCTTATTCTCCTCTTCCTCTCGCTTCTTCCTTTCCATTTCCTCTATTCCTTCTAGGTTCTCCATCTCCCTTCCCTCTTCTTCACTTCCCTTTCCTCCTCTTCATTTTCCTTTCCCTTTCCTATTCTTTCTCTTACTTTCCTCTCTCTCCCTTTTTATTACGCCCTTCCCCCTTTCTTCTTTTCCTTCTACTTCTTTATTTACTCCTCTTCTTCTTAATTCCTTCTTCCCCCTCTTCTTATTTCTTTTTCCGTTCTTTTCTTCCTTCTCCTTCTCCTCATCTGCCTTTTACTTCCCTCTTTCTACCCTCTTCTTCGTCTTCTTCTTTCTCCTTCTCCTCCTCTTCCTCTTACTTCCTCCATACCCCCTCTTTTTTCTCTCCCTTTCCCCTTTCCTGTATTCCTTCTCCTTACCATCTTTTCCTCTCCCTCTTACTCCCCTCTTTTTCTTCTTCCTTTCCCCTTTCCTCTTCTTCCTTCTCCCTTTCTATCTCCTTCATCATCTCGGGAAGTCCTTCAGCATAACGACATTCGAGGGACATTAACCTTTATCATTCTCTTTCTGCTCCGTTTAACTTCTTATTCTTTCTCCCTCCATCTCCTCTTTCGTTTTCTCTCCGTCTTTTTATTTCTCTCGGTTTCTTTCCTCCTCTCTTTCACTCTTTTTTCTTTCCCTCTTTTTATTTTTATTTTTTTCTCTTTCTCTCTTTCTCTTGCTCTCTCTTTCTCAGATAAAGAAAGGTTAATAAGATGGAAGCTGCTGTTTCAGTCTCATTATCTTTTTTTCCCTGTTTATCGTTTATTTCATCTCTTCACCCGTCTCCTTCCACTTTCCTTCCTCTCTCTCTTCAATACCCTTTTCATTCTCTTCTTCCTCCTTCTCTTCTTCTCCTCTTCTATATCTTCTCCCTTCTTCTTCTCTTTCTTCTCCTCCTCCTGTTCCTTTCCCTCTTCCTTCCTCCCTTCTTCCCTTCCTCTTCATCCTCCTTCTCCTTCTCCTTCTCCTTCTCCTTCTCCTCCCCCTCTTCCTCCCCACTCTCCTCCTCTTCATCCTCCTCCACCTCCTTCCCCTTTTACACCTTAACCTTATCCTTCTTTTTGTCTTTCATTTCCCTCTTTCCCCCTTCCTCCTCCTCCTCCTCCTCCTCCTCCTCCTC
>BOPN01004964.1:105000-109911 GCA_017312705.2 Penaeus japonicus | reverse complement strand
GCGGAATCAGAAAATACTCAACAAAAATAGCTTGCTGAATATGTAAGTATCGACAACACATATATTTGTATCTAAATGCGTTCCAAAACCCCTCGGCTGAACCGCATGGCTGGGGGGGAGGGGAAGGGAGGGTAGGGGAGGGAGCGGGAGAGAGGGTGCAAGGACTGCGGAGCGTCATATAGTATGTATTTGCAGAGGCAAATAAAATGGTAATGATAAATAGTTGCTGTAGTATTACAGTAATAGTAATAAAGTACTAATGATCCTAACGTCAAAACAAAACAAAAAAATAATGATAGCATAAACCAACAAAAATAATAATAACAAAGAAAGAAGGAGAACAAGATGAAGAATGAAGAAGTGAAAGTTCGATATCTTTACCTTCCTTTTAATAAAATCGCCTGATATTTCATACGCACACAAGTGTCTTTTTTAGCTGCTACATGCGTCACAAAAGATACACAGACACAACGATGCATGAACATTCTGTTACTACACGCACAGGCACTCACGTACGCAGCGCGCGCGCGCACGCACACACATAGACGCGTTCACACGCGCACGCACGCACACACACACACACACACACTCACACACACACACACACACACACACACACACACACACACACACACACACACACACACGGGGCCCCTGAATATACTTGTCAAGGTTCACATGCAGACTCACACGCCAATATTACTGCCTGGGGAGGATCAGTGGGAAGGAAAAGGGAGAGGAGACAAGGAGGAGGAGGAGGAAGAGGAAAAGAGAAGAGAAGAAAATGGGGAAATGGGTAAGAAATTCAAAATAAGGAGGAATTAAGAAGAGTGAAATATGCATGTTGTCTGACGAGGGAGGGAGTGAGGGAGAGAGTGAGGGAGGGAGAAAAGAAGGGAGAAAGGGAGAAAGGGAGAGAGGGAGATGGGGTTAGGGGAAGAGAGAGAGGGAGGTGGGGGAAGAGGCGAGGAAGGGAAGGAGGAGGGGGGAGGGGAAATAGATGCCGGTGTTGTGGAGGGGGAAGGGAAGTCATAGAGATGAAGAAGTCGAAAGGAGGGGGATGGGGGGGGATGGGGTGAAGAAGGGGATGGAGAACAAGGGAGAAGGAAAAAGCAAGGGAGAAGGAAGAAACAAAGGAGAAGAAGAAGCAAGGGAGAAGGAAGAAGCAAGGGGGGGGGGCATGAAACGACCTAGAGGGAAGGAGGGAAATTGTGTGTTGAGAGGGGGGGGGGGACCTCGAAGAAGGAGGGATATGGCAAGGAAAGTGAGTTGAAGGGGAGGGGGGGGGTAGAGGGGGATATTTCGTTTCCAATCACGACTGGGCACCTTCTTGTTATCATTGTTTTTTTTGTTATTGTCATAATTATCCTCTCATCATTGTACAGTGTTTTCATGATGTCATCATTATCAACATTGTTATTGCTATCATTATAATCATTACTGTTGCTCTTTTTCTTATTATTATCATCATCATCATCATCATTATTATTGTTATCATCAATAGTAGTAGTATAAATCATTATCATTATTATCATCATTATCATTATCATTCACACACACACACACACACACACACATACACACACACACACACACACACACACACACACACACACACACACACACACACACACACACACACGACACATGCAACCGAGCCAGATGCATCTCCATGAAAAGCCCTGCAGTGTTACTCAAATCACCTCGAGATGTAAGATCTGGCCACCAAATTGCAAATCTCGCAACATTATGCAAAAAGATTGGCAATTCAGTTTGATCTGTCGTGATACATCAAACGTCATTCAATCAGTGCGAGATGAGGGCGAGGATATAACCCCGGGCTGTTCACAGGGAGACACAGAAGGAAGGAAAATGTCACACCTCGTTTTTATTCATTTTCATTTTCCCTCTCTTTTTTTTCTGGGACTTTCTCTTTTTTTCTCTTGTTTTATCTGCCTGTCTCTCTCTCTCTCTCTCTCTCTCTCTCTCTTTATTTATCTCCCTATGTTCTGTCTTTGTCTCCTCTCTCTCTCTCTTTCTCTCTCTCTCTCTTTTTCTTTCTCTCTCTCTCTCTCTCTCTCTCTCTCTTTCTTTCTCTCTCTCTTTCTCTCTTTCTCTCTCTCTCTCTTTCTCTCTCTCTCTCTTTCTTTCTCTCTCTCTTTCTTTCTTTCTCTATTTTCCTCTCTCTCATCCCCCCCCTCTCTCTGTCTTTCTCTCTCTCCCCTTCTCTTTTCCTCCCTCCCCCTTTCTCTCTCGTTTCCCTTTTTTCTTATCGGGACAATTTTCTTAATCTCACCATTTTTCCCCTTTTCTTACTCATTCCCATGTATACATCTCAATTTTTGTCCTCCTTCATTCATCAACGATATATTACAAAAAATAATGAAAAAGTAGAAAAAAATCCATTTCCCCGTAAACAAAAACTATAAAAAATAATTCAAACAAACTACCAAAGAGAAGATAGGTTCCTCTTAAGAAGAAGAAGAAGAAGAAAAAAAACAAACAAGAGGAAAAGAAGGATAGGTTTCCCTTCGATCTCCTTGGGGTGTGATGTAGGATTGCAGGATTTGCATCATAATGGCGGCATCTCGTTGACAAACCGGGTCACCTCAGCGTGCAATCTAGCTGATCCTGTGAACTGTGTGACTATCAACCATCGCATAAACTATACTTTACCTTCGTCACTATATCCGATATGGTGTTCACTGTGTTTTTTATTCGTTGGTTTGTGTGGCGGGGGTGTCCTCTCACTATATCCTATATCTGGACTTCATAGGAGTTTTATTCTCATTTTTTTGGACGTTGGGGGAAGGGGGGAAGGGGGGGAATGGGACGGGGGCGGGGGGCTTTCCTTGGAAAGTTGTGTTTTATTTTTTTTTCGTGTGTGTGGTTACTTGTTAGGCTTTGGAGTGGGGAGGGGGGGAGGGTCTTTTGTGTGTTTGTTTACATTCAATGATTTTTTTTTTTAATTCTCCCCAGCACTTGCTAATTTTTTATCATGGGGAAGGAAAGGAAAACATTTCAGTGCTTAAAGATATGTCTTTGGCACGCCTCGTCTTCATGGGATTCTCGGTAATATTTGGTATTATGATAGACATTAGAAAAAAAATAATTGATTCTTAGACTATACCACAAGAACACTATAAGCATCAGACAATTAAAGTTTCATTTAAGATACCAGAGCACAGAAACAACATATATATAATTTCTACAGCGCCCAAGTCAATAGACTACTGTATCATGAAATGAATTCACATCAAAATAACAAAAGAGACGACGAACTAATGCAAACACTACTTCAGTCGATAAGGATACCCTTTCAGAGCCCACTGAAGCCCCAAGTCCTGAATACCTGAAAAGGTCAACGCGCTTTCGTTGGATGGATTGATCTAATTTCAGGGCTGTTGCTCTCGAAGCTTCGTGGCAAAAGAATGATACATTTTCTCTTCACTCGGTTAATAGATTTCCGGAAATACAATGGGCCAACCTCGACCTTCTCCGTTACCGCCACAGACAATGCTAACATCGTCAGTCATTCAGTCAGGCAAGGGTCATGCAAACACTTTTGGGTTTCGTGTTTTTTTTTTTTTTTTTTTTTTTTTTTTTTTTTTTTTTTTTTTTTTTTTTTTTCTTGCTATGCTTAGGGGGGAAGAGGGGAGGGGTGGTAGAAGGAGTAGATAGGAGTGATAGATGAAGGAGGGATAGATGGAATAGATATGGAGGGCGTCAGAGAGTAAAGAGGGGAGGGGAGGGGGGTAGAAGGGGAAGGGGTAGAGGTGTAAGGGTAGAGGGAAAGGGAGAGAGAGGGAGAGGCAGACAGGGAAGAGGGGACGGGTATGGAGGGGAGGGGGCATGGGGAGGGTGGTTAAAGGGTAGATAGGAGAGATGAGTAAAACGAGTTGTGAAATAGAAGGGAAGAGGGAAAGGGAGAGGGGAAGATGTAGAGGGGGAATGGAGAAGATGTAAAGGGGAAGGAAAGGCGAGAGATTTAGAAAGAAATGGATAAGAAAAAAGTGTAGTGAAGGAAGGGGAACACGTTTATCTATACGAATAGGTGGAGGAAATAGAGAAAGAAAAAAAATGGAGAAACAGGTATAGGGTTGAGGGGGGTGGGAGGGAGGATGTCAACTAAAGTAGGAGGAGGGGGGGGGGGCAAGAGTCATGGACAAGACCTGAGGAGGAGGGGGACTGCAAGAAGAGTGAACGAGACTTCGAAGCAGAAGATGAAGCGATATTAATTATGGTCACTGAGAGTAATTCATTTCTCAAAATGGTCATTAAAAAATACTGAAAATAAATGAGAAGACAGTCTGCTAACAGATCATTAATAATATCCAGAGCGAAACCGGTACAATACTAAAAAATAAGATACGTCGATACTACCAAATCAAAAAAATCGAAGGGCAAAAAAAAAAAAAAGAAGAAAAACGAGAAAAAAGGATCCCATTAACCAAAGGGGGAATCAAGTCCACCAATGATTGGGGTAAAAAAGTCACGTTAATTTCAACCATTTTCTTCATTTTTTCCCCCCCTTTTATTCCCATTTATGGTCTCCACGGTATCCTAACCGAAGCAAACGAGCCCCGTAGCACCTTCGCGTAATCAAGGAAATTACAAGCTAACGACCGATCTCATTCGTTCTCGAAACTTCGGAGGAAAAAAGGAAGGAGCGAATCGCGGCCACTAAATCTTCGGGTCTTGGCGCATGTTGATGACTTGTTGGTGACGTCACCACGGTCACGTGATCTTCTCTCGGGGGATTGATAGCAATTGTGATTTTTGTTATTGTGATTCTTGTTATTGTTACTGTATACTCTTATTTGTTTTTGCTCACGTACATAAATACATACATACATACACACATATATATATGTGTATATATATAAATAAATTTAATATATATATGTGTGT
>BOPN01004964.1:47500-50000 GCA_017312705.2 Penaeus japonicus | reverse complement strand
GACCACAAAACATGTTTTATATTTATATCATTGCAAATTTCGCGGTCCAATTTCCAGATCAAAAGCTTGCCGGTGATTGCGGCATGATATTATTCCTGAAACATCTGAATAATAGAGGATTGCATAACAGATTTGAAAACACATTATGTCAAACGTTAAAATCATACTACACGCGGACATTTGTGAACACATTTAACCTCGCTATACCACAGGCTTATCATCAATATGCAAGGTAAGTGGAAATATACCTCCAGCTATATGCCCCCTTTTGATAACGATCCGACGAAGGTTTTGCCATCTAAAAAACAAGAAAATGCAGGTTAAGTTGTAAAGTGAGCAACACGCTTGGCAAACTTTTATGTATGTTCACACTCACACACACTCGCACTCACACTCACATTCACACACACACACACTCTCTCTCTCTCTCTCTCTCTCTCTCTCTCTCTCTCTCTCTCTCACACACACACATACACATACTCACTCACTCATACACACAAAGACACACACATACACAGAAAGAGAGAGAGAGAGAGAGAGAGAGAGAGAGAGAGGGGAGTCGAGATCAGCAAAGATATGATAAGGACAGAGAGAGAAAGATCACTTTTCAGACTATTTTAAGAAGACTCTCACTCTGCCAGTTTGGAAAAGGTTAACGTTAAAAAGGCCAATGGATTAAATGCAATCATTCGAATGCCTTTATAAAGTGTTGGAAATGTTATCACTGTTTCTCAGTTTTAAACTCTTCTTTATTTCCATTCTTTAACAAACGAGGACAGGTATATAGTGTATTTTTGTGTTGTGATGTACAATAGTTTAAATATTTTGTTGGAAAGTATGCAGTATATCACAATACTTGTTTAAGAACTTATCGTGTATAAATCTATTTTTTCACTTATGATATTGTAATACAAGAAGCCTTCCGCCATCTTTGTTTACATCTGACGTCATAGGTCAACCCTCAGCCTTGTCTCAGAGATATCTTGAAACCTGAGCCAAGCGATCGCAAGCTTTTCAATTAAGAAATCCAAGAGAGAAGGCTTGTGAGCAACCTGAGGCGAGACATCTTGAAAAGTGACGCTTGCCAAAACACCTCTCTAGCGAATCTTACTTTGCTTGGTTGGAACCCTAAAATCTGAGCAGAAAATCCAACCATGCAATGATACCTTCAAAGGCCAAATACTGCAAAATGATAACATACTATTTGTGTATTTTGCCGGCGTTACATACTTATGAGTCCATTAATCCACATGTGTGACCCATAATCCATGAAACAACAATATTATGTATTACTAGACAGGATAATCAACCATGTCCCTTACCTAATCTAACCGCCTAACCAGACTAAACCGAAAACTAACCTAACCTAACCCTTAACTAGCTTAGCTTAGCCTAGCCTAGCCTAACCTAAGTCTAGGAACACGAGTGCTTGGGAGGGGGGGTATAGGGTGGACCCCATGGCAAAATACCTTCATGGGGGGGGGGGGTATAGGGTGGACCCCATGGCAAAATACCTTCATGGGGGGGTATAGGGTGGACCCCATGGCAAAATACCTTCATGGGGGGGTATAGGGTAAACCCCATGGCAAAATACCTTCATGGGGGGGGATAGGGTGGACCCCATGGCAAAATACCTTCATGGGGGGGGTATAGGGTGGACCCCATGGCAAAATACCTTCATGGGGGGGTATAGGGTGGACCCAATGGCAAAATACCTTCATGGGGGGGGGTATAGGGTGGACCCCATGGCAAAATACCTTCAGGCGTCTCGATGTTGCGAGAGCGTAGGCTACTGTTTACGAATTCTTATATATGCATGATCAGCGAGTCCTTGGCAACATTAGTATTCATTGACAGATTGAATACCTAAGCATGCAACAACAGCTTTAGTGTTTGGGTGTTACAAAAGCTTACTCGTTATTGTATTCGAAGGCATCACAGAGCAAACAAGACAAAATGATTATTCTTGTACATTGTAGATGAAGATGGCGAGGACGGACGTTATGGCTGTTGCTTCTGCTATTGATTCCAGCGCCCATCCTCCCCAAAAGAGGAGATGGATAAAGATGAGAGAATGAAATAAGAAAATGAAGGAATAAATATACACACAGGCTATAAGAACTCTTTGTTTCTGCTAAATCAACGTGATACTGCTTTTGGCGTTCTTTCAGTGCAGTAAGACCCAAAGAGTGTAATATAAGAGAGGAAAACAAAGCCAGGAATGTTATTTACGAAGGTGAGAGTTCACACACACACGCACACGCATACGCACACGCACACGCACACGCACACACACACACACACACACACACACACACACACGCACACACACACACACACACACACGCACACGCACACGCACACGCACACACACACACACACACACACACACAGACGTACTATAAACTGTAAAAGGATAAAGCGACTTGAAAAGTATCCAAGTAAAGTGTCAGTGATTTTTTGTCGTTGTTGGAACAGAAATAAAAATTACTGGGAAAAG
>BOPN01004964.1:37500-42500 GCA_017312705.2 Penaeus japonicus | reverse complement strand
GTGAGATTGAAGTAAGTTGGGGTGACATTGAGGCAAGTTTTAGGGAAATTAAGGCAAATTGAGGTGAGATTGAGGCAAGTTTGGGTGAAACTGAGGCAAGTTCAGGTGAGATTGAGGCAAGTTGGGGTGACACTGAGGCAAGCTTAAGGAAAATTGAGGCAAGTTGAGGTGAAATAAAGGTAGGTTGAAGTGAAATTGAGGCGAGTTTTAGGAAAATTGAGGCAAATTAGCGTGAAATTGAGGCAAGCTTTAGGAAAATTGAGGCAAATTAGCGTGAAATTGAGGCAAGCTTTAGGAAAATTGAGGCAAGTTGAGGTAAAATTGAGGCAAGTTTTAGGAAAATTGAGGTAAGTTGACGGAAAATCGAGGGGAATTTGAGTGGAATCGAGGCAAGTCGAGGTAGGTCGAAGTCAAAATAAAGGGAAGTCGGGAAAAAAATCAAGAAAAATCGTGGAAAGTCAAGGGTAATCAAGGAAAATCGGGGCCAGCTAAAGGGAAATTAAGGGAAAATCATGGAAAGTCCAGGAAAGTCCAGGAAAAATCAAGAAAAGTCGAGGAAAGTCCAGGAAAATCGAAACGATTTCCCTCTTCCAAATAGAGAGATTAAGGAAATTAAAGAAAAAAGAATGTCGAAGGATGTCAAATGATGAATGAATCAAGGAAAAAAATCAAGATTGTTCAAAAGAAATAAAGGGAAACCAAGGAAAACCAAGAAAAGTCAAGAAATTCAAGGAAAATTCAAGTAACTCGGAGACAATAAAGAAAATGGAGAGATAGGGTTAAGCGTAATATATAAGAGAGGGGATGGGGGGGTGGGGGGAAGGAGGAGAGAAGCAAATTGGTAAGTAAGGGGAAGAGTTCGGTGGGGGATGGGGGGGGGAGGGGAGTGAGGGAATAGGGGGGCTATGAATGCGTGAAAGAGAAGAAAAAAAAAGTATGAACTAAAAAATAAATAGATAAAAAAAAGTTTATTAAATGCAGGTCACGGATGCCCATTTGATCAAGTACATCCAATCCCTTAATATAACAACACAATCACTAAGTAAATCAAAGATCCTGTACATAATATAACTCGAAAAGATATCCCCCCCCCCCAAAAAAAAAAAAAAAAAAAAAAAAAAAAACAGCACTAAAGAAAAGAAAAGAAAAAAAAATCTCTCTAGTTAAAATGGTCTCATTCTTTTACTATCCCAAGGAAGTCGCAAAAGAATTTATTTTCCTGCAGGCCCAAGAGGTCTTCCGAGATCCGATATTTTCGAGATATTTCTGTTTCTCTAACCACTTGAAAATGCAGCATGATAACAATTATCCCGAGTGAAGCGCTGGTATTGATGATGCTAACGCTAGTATTAATGTGGGTAGCAAAATTAGTGATGAGGGTGATGTTAATGAAAGTGATCGTATACACACACGTTTAGACACACACACACGCACACGCATAATACACACACAAAAACATACATATACGGACACACACTCTCTCTTTCTTTAATTCTCTCTCTCTCTCTCTCTCTCTCTCTCTCTCTCTCTCTCTCTCTCTCTCTCTCTCTCTCTCTCTCTCTCTCTCTCTCTCTCTCTCTCTCTCTCTCTCTCTCTCTCTCTCTCTCTCTCTCTCTCTCTCTCTCTCTCTCTCTCTCTCTCTCTCTCTCTCTCTCTCTCTCTCTCTCTCTCTCTCTCTCCCCCCCCTCTCTCTCTCTCTCTTACAAACAAACAAACAAACACACGCACACAAAATTAGGATACGATAATAACGTCACTGACTTCTGCATAAATAAAATACCAACGTCATTCAAAACATCTCATATCATCTTAAAGCATCCGATATTGCATGCGTTTACGTAGCGAAGGAATGCATGTTATTGTCTGATGTCATTGCTCAATATACATTTCAAATAGAGAGCGAGTTTATTTCTATCTCTCTCTCTCTCTTTCTTTCTCTCTCTCTCTCTCTCTCTCTCTCTCTCTCTCTCTCTCTCTCTCTCTCTCTCTCTCTCTCTCTCTCTCTCTCTCTCTCTCTCTCTCTCTCTCTCTCTCTTCACATTCTTCCCTTCCCCTCTCTCTTATCGTCCCGTTATCTTCCTATCTCTTTCTCCCTCCCTTCCCTCTTTCCATCTACCTCTCTCTATCTTTCCTCCTTCTCTCCCTCTCTCCCTTTCTTCCCTCATTCCCCCATTCTTTCTCTTTCTCTCCCTCCCTAACTTCTTTATATCTCTCCCTCTCTTTCTAGTGCTCTCTCTCTCCTTTCCTCCCTCTCTCTCTATTACCCTCTCTCCCTCCTCTCCCCTCCCTCTCTCCCCTCTCTCTTTCTTCCTCTCTCTCTTTTTACCCCTCTCTCTTTCTCCCTTTCTCCCTCATCAGGTGCGCAAATTCGCCATTTTTTTTTTTTTTTTTTTTTTTCACTTCATTAATTGTGGCAGCGAGAGTCAGCACAGTGGCTGATGCAACGGCCCTTTTACAGTTCTGAATCCGGTGGCGCATAATGATTCTTACTTGATCCTAATATTACGCTCTAATGACCTATGGCATTAATTAGGGCATAACATGAGGCTGATATTCCGATGGTAATGATGGTATTACTGAGAATAATGACGGTAATGATGAGAGGATGATGGTGATGGTAGTACTGATATTGATAATGATAAGGATGATTATGATAGTTATGTTAGTAATGATGGATGTAATGATGTAAGGATAATGATAACAATGGTGATGATATTAATAGCAATAATGACAATATGAATGATCATAACGACAATAATATCTTTCCCTACCCCTACCCTTACCTTTACCCCCCCCCACCCTCCTACCCCCACCCCCAACCTCCTCTACCCGAGTCCACACGAAGGAAAGCAACCCCCCCAACCCCATCCTCCTACCCCCACCCCCTACCTCCCACCCTCCCGAGTTCTTAGGAAGGCAAGCAAGCAAGCAAGCAAGCAAGCAAGCAAGCAAGCAGTGGCGGGCGGGATCGAGACGTGTTTGCGCCGAGCATGCAGGGCCACGAGGGCAAGAGCGCCATATAAGGCTAGGTGATGTTCATGTCTTTTCTCTCCTCTTTCTGTTTCTTCCTTCGGCTCTTTCTCTTTCTCTCACTATTGCTCTTTCTTCTTGTTTTTGTTTTTGTCTCTTCCTTCCTCTCTTATTTCGTCTTGTTCTTAGTCTTGTTCTTCTTCCTTCTCTTTCTACTTCTCTTTTCCCTCCTCCTCTTCTTATCACCTCCTTCCTCCCTCTTCTTCTTTTTCTTGTGTTTTCCTTCCTCTCCTTCTTCTTCCTGCTTCTCTTTCTACCCTCTCCTCTTTTTCCTATCTCCCTGCTCCTCCACCTTCTCCTTTTTCCCCTTCCTCTTCCTCACCTTTTACTTCTTCCTTCTCCTCCTCTCCCACCTCCCTCTCCCTTCTACTCCTCCTCCTCCTTCAGCTTCGTCTTCCTCCCGAGCAGCCGAAGAAACAAGAAACAAGTAAACAAACAAACCAAATACACACTTATCTCATAAAAAAAAAACAGTAAAGAAAAGGAAAAAGAAAACGAACAAGAAGAAGAAGACAAAAATTCTCTTGATTAAAATCTCCGGAAAGTATTTTATCGACGAAGAAGAATCTTGTGCAACAGTTCTTGACCTGCCTTGTATGCTGCAATCCTCTTTATTGTTGATGTTATTGCTGTTGCATATATATATATATATATATATTCGCATTGTTAAAAAATACGAATTAAATTAATGTAAAAATATAAGGTTAAACTTTCACCCATTGTCGTTCAGTCGTTAGTTAATCTATTAGCCGATTTAGATTCTCAACGCTGCAAATGAAAACGAGAAAAAAAAATAAAAAATCATACTTGCGTGGTCTCCCGCCACAAAAGACAAAGTGAATGCATCGCCGCCATTGAAATCTGAACTATAAAACGAGTTACAACGCCTATTTAACCCTTCGCCTCCTTAACAAAGTCTCGAAGAAATTTANAGAGGAAGGGGGGATGGGAGGGAGAGAGGGAGAGAGGGAAAGGGAAAGGGAGTAGTTGATGGAGAGGGGGAGGGAGAAGATGGGGGTGAGGGAAAGGGAGAGAGAGAGAGAGAGAGAGAGAGAGAGAGAGAGAGAGAGAGAGAGATAGCAGAATGAAGAAGGGACGGAAAAAAGAAAGTGGAAGAAGGAAAAGATGAAAAAGAAAGAAAAGAGACGAGCGTGGAATGGAAAGACAAAGAGAAAATCAGGATGAAAAGAAAGATGGAATGAAAGGAAGAGAAGAGGGACGGGCAGAAGAGAGATAGAAGAGAGGCGGCAAAGTGGAAGATTGTGAAAGAAAAAAAAAACAAAAAAATGATATCGCGATCAGTGAAACAAACACATTCATACTTAGAAAAAAAAAACATCAAAATAAAAAAAGAGAAAGAGGAAGATAAATGCGAGAATTAAAAAGTTGAAGAAAAAGAGAGGTAGAGATAGAAATGATGATAATTGATAGATAAATGAAGCCTCTCTTAGCTTACCCATTCAAAAACGACAATGACGATGAAGGTCAAAACGTAGATGATAATAATAAAAAAACAAGCCAAAATAAACACATACACACACACACACACACACACACAACACACCTAACTTACCCATTCATAAAATTCTACATATATCATGCCAAGGAACGTCAATTTTACTCCTGTTCCTAAAAGCAGTCTCCCCTGTTTCTGTTGCCACCCCCTGCAATCTGTTGCGATCCCCTGCAATGCGCTACGAGCGGTCGTAACAACACAAGTTGCAATTCTACTTCCAGAAAGGAATCTGTTTACGGGAATATGACTCCTCTTGATGGGTAAAAGTCCGACTAAAAGGGGCTTTAAGGAAGGGGAGAAGCAAAGATAGAAGATAAGAGGAGAAACAGAAGAGGAATGAGAAGATAAGAAGAGGAAGAAGAAAAAGAGAAAAAGAGAAGAATGAGAAGAAGGGAAAGACGAGGAAGAAGAGAGAGAAGAAGAAAGAGAATGAGAGAGGGGAGGGAGAAGAAGA
>BOPN01004964.1:30000-32500 GCA_017312705.2 Penaeus japonicus | reverse complement strand
CGATCAATTATAACATTTTCAGTAGTTCCAGTAGTAATAAGGATAATGACAACAACAACAATGATAATGATAATGGTGACAATAACAATGATAAAAACATCTACTATTACTAATAACAACACTGATAAATGCTACTTCTAAAAACAATATCAATAACAATACTAATGTTCACGACACTAATGATAACACTTATAATTAATAGTAGCATTATGCTGTTGCAAACCCTACACGTCAAGGAGCGATCAACTCATTTAGAGACTGTCATTAATTGGGTTTAGTAATGAGTCCACTTCTCTTCCGATTTAGTATTGACGGCGTGTGTTGGAGAAACATCATTCTAATTGTTGTTATACATGTTATGAACTTGTTATGATCATTTTTTTTTACTGTGAAGAAACAATAACTTTGATTTGAGTTTATTCTTACTGTACCTGTATATCAATTCTGTTGTTATTAATGTTAGTATCACGATTAGTGTTATAACGTGCCGTTTTTTTTATCTATCTATTTTTTTTTTAGGAATAGATGGGTGAAAAATAGACTGATTAATTGTTTGAGAGTGATTGATTGATTACCTGATTGACTGATTGCCTGTCAGACAAAATATATGGTAATCATATGTGCTCACTTCCTTTTTTTTCAAAATAATTTCAAACCCTGACCACAAAACATGTTTTATATTTATATCATTGCAAATTTCGCGGTCCAATTTCCAGATCAAAAGCTTGCCGGTGATTGCGGCATGATATTATTCCTGAAACATCTGAATAATAGAGGATTGCATAACAGATTTGAAAACACATTATGTCAAACGTTAAAATCATACTACACGCGGACATTTGTGAACACATTTAACCTCGCTATACCACAGGCTTATCATCAATATGCAAGGTAAGTGGAAATATACCTCCAGCTATATGCCCCCTTTTGATAACGATCCGACGAAGGTTTTGCCATCTAAAAAACAAGAAAATGCAGGTTAAGTTGTAAAGTGAGCAACACGCTTGGCAAACTTTTATGTATGTTCACACTCACACACACTCGCACTCACACTCACATTCACACACACACACACTCTCTCTCTCTCTCTCTCTCTCTCTCTCTCTCTCTCTCTCTCTCACACACACACATACACATACTCACTCACTCATACACACAAAGACACACACATACACAGAAAGAGAGAGAGAGAGAGAGAGAGAGAGAGAGAGAGGGGAGTCGAGATCAGCAAAGATATGATAAGGACAGAGAGAGAAAGATCACTTTTCAGACTATTTTAAGAAGACTCTCACTCTGCCAGTTTGGAAAAGGTTAACGTTAAAAAGGCCAATGGATTAAATGCAATCATTCGAATGCCTTTATAAAGTGTTGGAAATGTTATCACTGTTTCTCAGTTTTAAACTCTTCTTTATTTCCATTCTTTAACAAACGAGGACAGGTATATAGTGTATTTTTGTGTTGTGATGTACAATAGTTTAAATATTTTGTTGGAAAGTATGCAGTATATCACAATACTTGTTTAAGAACTTATCGTGTATAAATCTATTTTTTCACTTATGATATTGTAATACAAGAAGCCTTCCGCCATCTTTGTTTACATCTGACGTCATAGGTCAACCCTCAGCCTTGTCTCAGAGATATCTTGAAACCTGAGCCAAGCGATCGCAAGCTTTTCAATTAAGAAATCCAAGAGAGAAGGCTTGTGAGCAACCTGAGGCGAGACATCTTGAAAAGTGACGCTTGCCAAAACACCTCTCTAGCGAATCTTACTTTGCTTGGTTGGAACCCTAAAATCTGAGCAGAAAATCCAACCATGCAATGATACCTTCAAAGGCCAAATACTGCAAAATGATAACATACTATTTGTGTATTTTGCCGGCGTTACATACTTATGAGTCCATTAATCCACATGTGTGACCCATAATCCATGAAACAACAATATTATGTATTACTAGACAGGATAATCAACCATGTCCCTTACCTAATCTAACCGCCTAACCAGACTAAACCGAAAACTAACCTAACCTAACCCTTAACTAGCTTAGCTTAGCCTAGCCTAGCCTAACCTAAGTCTAGGAACACGAGTGCTTGGGAGGGGGGGTATAGGGTGGACCCCATGGCAAAATACCTTCATGGGGGGGGGGGGTATAGGGTGGACCCCATGGCAAAATACCTTCATGGGGGGGTATAGGGTGGACCCCATGGCAAAATACCTTCATGGGGGGGTATAGGGTAAACCCCATGGCAAAATACCTTCATGGGGGGGGATAGGGTGGACCCCATGGCAAAATACCTTCATGGGGGGGGTATAGGGTGGACCCCATGGCAAAATACCTTCATGGGGGGGTATAGGGTGGACCCAATGGCAAAATACCTTCATGGGGGGGGGTATAGGGTGGACCCCATGGCAAAATACCTTCAGGCGTCTCGATGTTGCGAGAGCGTAGGCTACTGTTTACGAATTCTTATATATGCATGATCAGCGAGTCCTTGGCAACAT
>BOPN01004964.1:7500-10000 GCA_017312705.2 Penaeus japonicus | reverse complement strand
ATATATATATATATATATATATATATATATAACTGTGTGTGTATGTGTACAAAGGAATAACTGTATATGTATATATACACGCTTATTATTATTACTACCCTCATCATCATAACCATTACTATCATCATCATTTAAAAAATACATCCAATTCTCCTTTTTAATATCATCATTCCTATTTGCTACGATTCCATTCTCGAGGAGAGTCAAGTTAACACAAACTCGTAACGAAATAACATCCCCCCCCCAGAAAAAAAAGAGAAAGAAAACGGGCAACCAGTGATTTCCCCAGAGTCGAATAAGGACGGGGGCGAAAATGATTTTAATAGGGTCGAAAGCCTGTGGGAAAAAAGCCTAATTAGCGCCTTTGTGATACAGATTCTCGTGTAAGAAAGTTGGACTTGGATATGGAGAGGGAAGTGGAATTTGGCTCCGGGTTTTTCTGTTTAGTTGTTGCTTTTATTATTACGCCACAGATTCATAGATCTATATCTATATAATTATGTATATATGTATATAGATATATACCTATACATGTATATCTATCTATATATCTATATCTATATATGTTTATATATGTATCTATCTATATATCTATATCTATCTATTTATCTATCAATCTATCTATCTATCTATCTATATACATATATACATATATCTATATACATACATACACACACACACACACACACACACACACACACACACACACACACACACACACACACACAGAGGCACACATGCTATGACCTACAGCGGAAATATAGAAATTGCACAAATAAAACACAGAGCCCCGCCTTCTCCCTCTCCCGCGCGGCACAGAGACCAGCGGCTCGAGACCGCCCAACAGCGTGTGCAACTAAATACTGCAATAAAAATGTTATACATGCAACTCCCCACACACGCATAAACTGCTGATAATATGCAAATTTGAATTAATAGGAGAGGGTGTTCGTCGGTCTTAACGACAGCGTGAGAAAGAGGGAGAGGATAAAGAGTGAGTGAGTGAGAGAGAGAGAGAGAGAGAGAGAGAGATATATATATATATATATATATATATATATATATATATATATATATATATACATATACATATATAAACGACATTTTAAGAATCTCCCTATATATAGAAACTAGGTAAAGGATCTCACATTTCTGATTTCATCGATCTGCGATCATTTTTTTTTTTTTTTTGAGACAGAGATAGTTAAAGGGAGAGAAAGAAGGAAAGAAAGAAAACGTAACAGTGTAGCGCATTGCGTCACCATATAATGCTCTGTTCAACGACCCCGTAAACAGCAGCTAATGTTCTGGATACAGCCTAGCCAATGACATCATCAGCATCACCACAGTCACCACCATCATCACCACAGTCACCATCATCACTAGGGCATAACGCTCTCCTCGCATTACGTAGAGATGGCGATTTGAGTACCTTCTCTTTTTCATTTGCTATTACGTGGAAAATTTCTTGCAATGGCTACAGTGCACTAACGATTCTCCCGTTTATAAAAGTGTTCTTTCTCGTTTTTTCTCCAAACCCTTGTGGGTGATATTTTTAAGAGTACGTTTGAACAATTTGTATCTAGTAGATTGTTGGAACGATAAATTCAGAAAACTATGAAAAGGAAGAAAGGAAGAAGGGGGAGGAACGGAACCATAAGAATTGAAGGATAATGGACGATGGGCACTTAGGAATTCCATGAAGTAGGCCGTGGTCTCAAAAAAATGATGATGAAGCAGAACAAAAAAAAAAAAAAAAAAAAAAAAAAAAAAAAAATCCGTCGTTATTTCACAATTGGTGTTCTATTAATTATAGCAATTTACAGTTTGCCTCCTGTGCATATGTATGAGCTATTCTTATCAATATATCTGCTCTTTCTAAGACTCTTCCTCTCGGGGTAATTATGTAATTCGTAAAACAGTTCGTTAACACATCTAAGAAAGTTTCATTTTATTTCATCTATTGTTTTATTTGTTAACGTCGCTTTTCCGTATTATATTAGAAGTCATATAGACCATCTCAGATAATTAGATTTATGCAACGTAAACAGATTTTGATATGAAGAGCTAGGCTTAATATGCGAAGAGAATTAGCAGCTAAACCCGTACAGAAAAAGATTCTTAATCAGATATAATCTTCTGAAATGGATGTCATCTATTTTTGAAAATATGTCTCATTATCTTTTTTTCGCCTTAGAAGCGAGAATATTGCCGCTAGGAAGCTTAAAATGCAGAACATTATTTTTAACAACAAAATAAGTCTAAATTAATCAACCCCTAATGCAACAATATTCGCTTATTGCAACAATGTTCGCTTATTGTAGCAATATTCGCTTGTAACAGTTTTTGCTTATTGCAACAATCGTAAGAATACCTAGCGTTAAATCGAACATAGGAAAAACAACAACAACATAATGAAATCTGTCTTGAAAAGATATGAAAGAGAAAATCACTGTGACAGAAACCGCACGATCTACTGAAATAATATTTGAAATCCGTT
>BOPN01004964.1:0-2500 GCA_017312705.2 Penaeus japonicus | reverse complement strand
TTCCTGGTGTGAGAAGAGCTTAAGAGCTTCTTGTAGAGACTGATCTGGTCCTCCTCGTGTAGAGCGGTAGAGCGGCGAAATGGTTCAATTAATCATCAATAGATGAAAATAATGTCTACATATGGATTTACATTCAAGCGAACCGTTTTTACACAACCGCACGGACGCACGCGCCCGCGCGCGCACACACACACATATATATAAATAGATATAAATAGATATATATTATATATGTACGTATATATATATGTATATATATACATACACATACACATACACACACACATACACACACACACACACACACACACACACACACACATATATATATATATATACATATACATATATATATGGATGTATATATGTATACTTTAATACATAAACATATATATTCAAATATTTATGTTTGTGTACGTGTAGCTCTATTTATCTATCTATCCATCCACATATCTCTCTGACACTTACCTACTCACAAATCAAGGAATCAAAATAAAAAGTAATAAAAAAAAGACTGATAAACTTGAAAACAAGAAAAACAAAAACAAAGACAAAATAATCAACAAATAGAGAATATTTACACAAGCGATAATGACAACCAGGTGTCAACAGCCATAAGGGCGATGCACCAATAAAAACTCAAAGCTAAAAACGCCCTTATCATTATACACTTCAGTCATAAAGCCATGAAGGGAACGGAGAAGAAGAAAATATAAGAAATAAAGATATAAAGAGGAAAAATGAAGAATTGAGAAGAATGAAGGAGAGATCGAGAAAGATAAAAATTTATAATAATAATGATAAAAGTGGAATAATTTTGATTTGTTATTTTTAGGATTATCAATAAT
The DNA here is from genome assembly GCA_017312705.2 of Penaeus japonicus. NCBI lineage: Eukaryota > Metazoa > Arthropoda > Malacostraca > Decapoda > Penaeidae > Penaeus > Penaeus japonicus. The sequence continues at coordinate 1,652 of BOPN01004964.1, read as the reverse complement.
ATTTCCATTTCTTTTTATCAATGACATTACATGATTATTATTCGTAACAATATTCATCTTTATCCTTTATTATCTATTGTATATATTTTCCCCTCATTATTTATATTTGTTATATCTTTATTACATATATTATTACCTTATATTATTTTCCCTTTTGCTGGAAACTATTGTCATTATATCATCCTTTTCATCATTGTCATTATCATTATGATTATTACTATTAGATTGTTAACCATTATCATTATCGCTATTACAAAAATGATAATGATAAAAAAAAACACATTTTTGCTATCATCATAATGATGTGGTGGTGTTATCATTGTTATTATGAGTTTAATCCTCATTATCATCATCATTACTATTATTATCATCTTGACTAATATAAAATCATCATTATTATCAATTTCATTACCATCATCATTAACATTACCATCCCAATATCATACTTGATGATAATTGCATGGAAATCTAAAACAATTAGAGCAATCCTTATCATCAAATAGAATTCGATTGTGCGAATTAGTTGAGGTACAGAGTTCGAAGCTTTCATTTGTTTGACTCAGAAGCGGATTCGAAACTGCGGACTTTGATTCAATAGCTTCGACGCTTTTGGGGTACAGACATGAATTACTATGGATTTTGATTTTACTATGTCATTTGTCTATTACTATATATATGTATATATATATAATATACATATATTATACTTATATATATATATATATATATATATATATATATATATATATATATACATATATATAATGATAATGATGATAATAATTATAGTAATGGTAATTATAATTATAAAAATGATTATAATTTTTCTCTCTCCCGAAGAAGGTTCTTTACTTCCCTTGGGTCTTAAATCATAAAAAAAATTACTAATTACTAATCTTCATCAACCAATCACCATGACTTCTGTGACATATTGTGCGTTATTGTTAAAGCTTTTCCTAATAGCAAGTAATCTAATGATACACACAAGGTGTTTAATAATTCGAAAAAAAATGTGGCCACGCAACACAACAGTTATTTTCCCTTGCATGTTCGAATAACTTGCTTGTACTTAGAAATAGGCAGAGCAACGCTTATCTATCGAGGTATTGAAGGATACTAATTGCAGGATACTGTATGATCTTAAAAAGAAGTGAACACTACAACTTGGACGGTAATGTTAAGTCCTGTCAAGCACTTTAGTCAATTATCAGGTTTCGTTCAAGATAATTTTTCGATTTTTTTGAATGCGTAACCGACTCCAGTTAGATGGATACAGTCATTAGTTATTACGTCATTAGCACAAAAACCTGACTTAGAAAACAACCTCACAATCATAAATAACAAAATACGATGATTTAAATAAAACACAAGAAGAAAACAATCCGGATAGTTAGCTGTTAAACTTTTTAGTTTTGACATTTTTAAAGCAATTGTTCGCTTGTGTTGACAGTTTTGACTCATTGGTATGATAAGTTTAGTAGATAGTTTGTCTGACACTGCACCTTCGATTCACCAAACTTCTTTTAAGGTCAACAGGAAGACCTTAATTTTATTATCAATAGCATACGCATGATAGTGACGTTGTTAAGAACTGTCTAAATTCAGTTATATATATCCGTGCGTATATGCATAGGCCTCTATGAATATATATA
>BOPN01004963.1:105816-109925 GCA_017312705.2 Penaeus japonicus | reverse complement strand
TCTCTCTCTCTCTCTCTCTCTCTCTCTCTCTCTCTCTCTCTCTCTCTCTCTCTCTCTCTCTCTCTCTCTCTCTCTCTCTCTCTCTAGCTTCCTTCTGAGTCATTAAGGCAAAGATTGGGTTGTTTGAGAGGTAGGCCTATTTGAGAGGTGATTTCCGGAAACTTATAAGGGCAAATAAAAGTTATTTGTTCTATACTTATTGTGGAATAGGATAGGCTCAGTGTCTTCGTTTTTTTCTCTCTCTCTCTTTCTCTCTCCCTCGCCCTCCCTTCCTTCCTTCTTCCCTCCCTCCCTCCCTCGCCCTCCCTCGCCCTTCCTCCCTCCCTCCCTCGCCCTTCCTCCCTCCCTCCCTCGCCCTTCCTCCCTCCCTCCCTCCCTCCCTCCCTCCCTCCAGATTGTAATTAAAGGACGTAGCAGCGATAATATTGCCAGTAATAATAACAACCCCCTTAACCACACTGAAAGCCGCTTCAGTCCTCCGTAGGATTCGTATTTACTCCCCACATCTCTAATTACTCCCTTTACTCCTCTCCCCAGCTGGCGAAGGACCTCCTAAAACCGTATGACGAGCAGCTCTACCACTCCTATACCATCGGCGTCTCTCCGGACACTGACACGAAGGTGTGGACGTTCTGGAAGGCGATGTTCTTTTGTTCGACGATCACTACGACTATCGGTAAGTTGCTGCTGTTCTTTTTCTTTTTTGTGCTTTTTATTTTTCCTTCCTTTTGTAATCTTATATGGAGAGTTTGGCTGTTTGGTGTCTCTGTTGTCGTTTTTTGAAGTACTTTTGTTGTGCGGTAATCAACGCCATTACCAGAAAGATCGTGTTCGTCATTTGTTTTGGCGGTTGGTTTTGCCGTTTTGGATTGTTTGTATTTTTCACGGATCCTTCAGATTGTCTTCGATTCTCTTTTCGGGTGGACTTTATTGTTTATTGTTGATTTTGTAGCACATTTTGTGGCCAGTTTGATAAAAAGGATAATATGAAATAAGTTGAAATCACGCGAGAGGACATAACTGATTTTGTTATCTCGTAAAGAATATTAAAATAACACAAAATGCGTGAGAAATCTATATGACTTGAAGATACATGAATATTTTCTCAGATGGCAAAGCTTTTTTTGGAATTTGACAGATTTGTCTATTTACGACTCCTGTGTAGAATACTAAACCAACGAATGAAAAAAAACAGTGATCAAGGACATTTATGGTGAGTGAAATAACCTGAAAATACCTAATATACGAAAAAAAGAAAACTTTAGATCACAACGAACGACATGAACTAACAAGGCACGGAAATAGATAAACCTATCTGTGTGCTGATCACGTAAACCAATAAACCCTGGCGGTCACTGCGCTAACTCTACGGATATTACACTCCATGTTTCACTAACATGACACGCTGGGTCCAAGTCGCCCAGGACGCCGTTCGAGTTTTTTTTTTTTTTTTTTTTTTTTTTTGGGGGGGGGAGGGATGTGGGTGCGTAGGTGCTTGCTTGCGTGTGTATTTGGCTAGGTGGGTGGATGTGTTTGAGTCATTTTATCTGTTTCTGACCATATTCCTTAATGAGTACGTTCTTACATGCTTATGTAATTGCGTAAAAACTGGTGAATATGATAAACACGAACTCCAACGCTCCCAGTGTTGTTAATGATTAAAAAGGTAAAAGAGACGTCCACGCACTGCAGTCAGAATTATATTTCACAAACCGACGCATAATACCCACATAACAGAGACAGCTTTGTGAGAATCTGCCTCAGCCTGTCGTCAAAAACAAACAAATGTGACGTTACGGAAACATTCACCCCCCCCCCCCCCCGCAAAGAAAGGAATAATAGAAGACAGCTAGAATTACCTTCCTTTCTCTTCTCTTACCCATTCCCTTTCGCCTTCCCCTTTTCCTTTCCCTTTTCCTTCTTTTCCAATACCTCCCCCCTTCCCGCGCAATCCCTTTTACTTCTCCCTTCCCTTTCTCATATCCCATTCTCTCTTCCCTCCACTCCTCTTCATTCTACCTTCCCTCCGTTTCCCCTCTCTTCTTTCCCTTTCCCTCTTCTTTTTTTTTTCCTTTCAAAATCCCTTCCTTTCCTCTTTTCCCCCTTCCCTCCTTTCTCCATCCCTACCCGCTCCCTCCTTCATAAGACTCACAGAAAACGGACGACTGAAAGGAACCCCATCTAGCGGCAGAACCAGAAACTAGAATTGTTGTCGGCTGCACCTCCGACGCAACATCAGGCGAGGGAGAAAAAAAAACACACAGACGTCCAAACAAAAGTGTAAATTCTCACCCGTTTTGCGTAGTGTTATTCCGAAACTGATAGTGTGTTTCGAAGCTCCGATAAACGATCTCACCGAAACACGAGCTAGTGAAGTGTGTCATTGCGTTATGCCTCGGAAAGTGAGGGTTGAATCACTGAATCAATAACAGCCATGCGACTCTCATACAGGCTGCCGACTTGCAGACTCTATGGCGCCGTGGATACAGTCAAAGTTAAGCATGAGAAGAGAGAATAAAGATGAAGAAGTATAAAAGAAAAAGAGGAGAGGAGAGACTCTGTATGGACATATATATATATATATATATATATATATATATATATATATATATATATATATATATATATATATATTGTATTGGGTTGATAAAGGAAGCTATACTTGTCTGTGGGATTGATAGCTCGAGCAGATAGTATTGTTAATCAGATTTTTGTTGTCGCTGTTTTTGTAATTTTATTGTTATCATTATTATCTTCATTATTAAATGTTGTAGTAGGTTTGTTATCATCATCAATTGTGACTATTATATCTTTGATATCGTAATCATCATCATTATCATCATCATCATTACTATTCTTATGATCATTGGTCTTAGTATGATTGATATATTAATAACTTATTATTATTATCATCATTATTATTATTATTGTTATTATCATATTATTGTTGTTATGATATTTATTATTGTTATTGTTATTACTACTAGGATCATCATTTTCATTTTAATTCTTATGATCATTGTTATTAGTTCTATCATTATTATCATTGTTATTATTACTAGAATCATCATCATCATCATTTTCAGAATGTTGGATCGAGATTAACTACCATAAGTATTTAATTCACATATCTATTTTTGCTAAAATCATAACAATACATTATCCTTATCATCGGTTTTCTTATCGTCATTACTTGAAGTATTCCTACAGTTATCATCATTACAGTTTTTACTATAGCCTTACACAATATTACACCTCGTATATGATGCCGAGGATGATGTTAGTGATTTTTGATGTGATGATTAGCATAAAAAGTAGATAAAGATACATGCTTTGCTTTCTGAAGTTTGAAAGTTTGGTAGTTTCTACTGTATTTCTTTCTCATTCTTTCTCTCTCTCTCTCTCTCTCTCTCTCTCTCTCTCTCTCGCTCTCACCCTCTCTCTCTCTCTCTCTCTCTCTCTCGCTCTCACCCTCTCTCTCTCTCTCTCTCTCTCTCGCTCTCGCTCTCTCTCAGATTCTCCTTTTCTCTCCCTCCCTATCTTTCTCCCATTCTCCCTCCCTCCCTCCCTCCCGCCCTCCCGCCCTCTTCCACTCCCATTCTCTCTCTCTCTCTTTCTACCTCTCTCCTTCCCTCCCTTCCTCCCTCCCTCTCTCTCTCTCTCTCTCTCTCTCTCTCTCTCTCTCTCTCTCTCTCTCTCTCTCTCTCTCTCTCTCTCTCTCTCTCTCTCTCATCCTCCTTCCCTCTCTCTCCCTCTCCTATTCTTTCCATCCCTTCCTCTCCCTCTCCCTCTCCCTCTTCCGTTCTCTTTCTCCCTCTCTCTCTACTGCTTCCCATTATCGTCGTACTTTTCCCTTCTTCCAATTCCCACCATTACGCCCTCAATCATTACCCCCCCCCCCCAACCTCCCTCTCTCCAACCCCCTTCCTCCCTCTCCCCCTACCTCCCTCTCTCCAACCCCCTTCCTCCCTCTCCCCCTTCACTTTCACCCTCCCCTACTCCCACCCATCCTCATCAAATCCTTCATCTTCCACACCCCATCCTCACTCTCTCCTCCCTTTCACCTTCACTCCTTATCCTTACTCCCTCATCCCCTCCTCCCCCCTTTT
>BOPN01004963.1:93316-100816 GCA_017312705.2 Penaeus japonicus | reverse complement strand
TATATATATATATACATATATATATATATATATATATATATATATATATATATATATATATATATACACACACAATGTGTGTGTGTATGTGTGCGTGCGTGTGTGTGTATGTGTGTATGTGTGTGTGTGTGTGTGTGTGTGTGTGTGTGTGTGTGTGTGTGTGTGTGTGTGTGATTTATCTAGGCTACGCACGCGCACGGTGGTGTGTGTCAATATTCGTGTCTGTATATCTGTTTACTTCCGTGTGCGCTCGCGTGCGGTGATTAGCCTCCCATGTTGCAATAAGTAAATCAAGCTTATTATCACAGCTGGTAATCACATGTAAATTGGCCATGTGCCTCCAGTCAGCGCCTCATTACGCTCGGCAATGTCTCTCATAAATAAAGATAAGAGAGATGACATCCATCCGAATTATGAGGTGCGATCTCGTTTTGTTGCTGTCGCATTATACTCTCTCTCTCTTTCTCTCTCTCTCTCTCTCTCTCTCTCTCTCTCTCTCTCTCTCTCTCTCTCTCTCTCTCTCTCTCTCTCTATATATATATATATATATATATATATATATATATATATATATATATACATATATATATATATATATATATATATATATATATATATATATATATCTTTCTCTCTCTCTTTTCTATCGGCAACATCCCTTATGCAACCTTGTTTTTACTTCTCCCTAATCCTCCCCCCTTTCTCCCTCCTCCCCTCCCTCCCCTCCCTCCCCTCCCTCCTCCCCCTTCCCCTGCTCCCCTTCCCCCTTCCCTATTCCTTCCTCTCTCCCTCCTCCCTCCTCCCTTTGCTCTTTCCTCCTCTTCCCCTCCCTCCCCTCCCTTCCTCCCCCCCCCCCCCCCCCCCCCCCCCCCCCCTTCCTCCCCCCCCTCCTCCTCCCCCTCCCCTTCATCCTTCCTCCCCTTCCCTGCTCCTTCCTCCCATTCCACTTCCTCTTCCCTCCTCTCTCTTTTCCTTTCCTACTTCCTCTTCCCCTTTCCCCTCCTTCCCCTTTCCCCTCTACCTTCCCCTTTCCCCTCTACCTCCCCCTTTCCCCTCCTTCCCCTTTCCCCCTTCCCCTTCCCCCCTTCCCCTTCCCCCCTTCCCCTCCTTCCCCTTTCCCCTCCTTAGATCCAGGGCGCCTTTCCCTTTCCTCGAAGGAGTGACATATGGTTATTAACTGAAGCCCCAAAAGTCCCCTTCCTCTCGTATAGCTTTGGGGAGAAGTGAAGGGTATGAGGGGAAGGTTGTGAGGGGGGGAAGGGAGAGAAGAAGGGGGGGGGGAGATGGGAGAGAGGAGGGGAGGGAAGGGCGTGTCTTTGAGGGTGCGAGCAGCCAGTCTTTTGTGAGAGTATTTCGTTGAAATCCTTTCGAAGTCGACCCTCTCCCTCTCCCTTCCTCCCCTCCCTTCCTCCCTACTCACCCTTTCCACACCCTTCCTTCCTTTGCCTGGCCACCTTCGCTCCCCCCCCACCTGGCCCTACGAAATGCGAATGGGGAATAAGGGAATAGCGGATGGACTCGTCTTAACTTCTCCTTCTTCAATTCATTTCTTCCTATTAGTTTCTCTTCGTCCCTCAACCCCCCCCCCCCCCGTGCTTCTGAGTAGGGTCTAAGTATGGCCTTGTAGGTGTTTTTATCAATTTGCTTTTTCTATTTTTCTCCTTTCCGTGGATAAAATAGACTGATAGATTGCTTCTGGTTTTGTATATCTATCTATCCGTTTCTCTATCTATCTTTTTGTTTCTATACCCTTCCGTCTCACCACTATCTCCTCTCTCCTATCTCTTCCCCTCCTTCCTCCTTCCCTCTCTCTCTCTCTTCCACTCCTTTCCTCCTTTCCTCTCATAACCTCTTCCCCCTTCTTTTTCCCTCCCTCCCTTCCTTCTTCCTTCCCTCTCATTCTCATTCTCATTCTCCTTCTTCTCCCTCTCCCTCTCATTCTCCCTCTCCCTCTCTCTCCCTCTCCCTCTCCCTCTCATTCTCCCTTTCATTCTCCCTCTTTTTCTTTCCCGCACTTTCCCTGCTCCCCCACTTCTAGATATATTACGTTACATTTATCTTTTCCTTCTTTGTTTCATTTTTGTTGATTTCGTGTTTTGTGCAAAAGTTCATTATTTACACCTTATGCAAACAGAAATAGAATATTGATATGGAGTACTGTATCCCCTTGACTTTTCAAGCATCACAAATATTCACTTTCATAATAACAATAACAAAAACAAGCTGAAAACAAACGCATCATATCACAGGGCCGTATAAACAAACACTCAAAGATGAGTAGGTTTCAAATATCAGGGAGGAGATGAGCTGGCTGGCGATATCTGGCAGCTATTCCCTGACACGTGATGTTGCCGGTGATAAGATTACAAGACATAATTTAATCCTTAGTTACTTTTACCGTTATTGCAAGGGAGGCTTTGCAACGAACGTCTCTGCCGCTGTTGTAACCTTGACTATATTGAAAGCGGGGCATTAAAAAAAAGAGATTTGAGTTTACAGATTAAATGTAACATGCATGTAGAAGTGCTTGGGAAATATACGAATATGGAATAAAAGCTTGACAGTGATCCACGGCATATAAATAAAGAAAAATATATATGAATGTCAGTGACGTTTTTATTTATCAGAAGATATGCCAGATTTTAGACATCAGCTGATATACAAACAGGATTAACGAGTTGATTCGAACCTGCTCTTTGTAGTCACGAATTCATCTTCATTTATCATATTTCGTTAATATTATGAGTCGTCGGATGATTTAGTGAGTTTTATTTCGACGCGAAGAACAAACATGATGACAGATAATATAGGAACGGACGAGAGACAAGCAGAAATAAAGAATAAAAAGCAAGCAGAGAGAGACCGATCCCCGAAGCACCAGAGCGAGTTCGAATCCCTGATGGCGCGTGTTCGAAGCCTCGTCCGCTCCACCTGGAAGTCCTTCTCGTACGACCACCACCACAACCTGCAGCGCCTCCGCCAGGATGCTTCGGACTGTGCGGCCGCCTTCCTGCTCTCCTGCCTCTTCTGCCTCGTCTGCGCCGCCTCCTTCACCGTAATCGAAGGCGGTTACCAGGAGGAGCTCCGCGCGTTGAAAGCCAGCGAGCGAGAAGAGGTCCTTGCCCGGATCCTTCTACAGGAGAGTGAGGCCGTCGAGGAACTGTGGCGGGCGGCGCAAGAGGCCATGTCCGAGGAAGAGTGGAAGGGCGTGGCGATGCGGAGGTTGCAAGAGGTGAACGAGGCTGCCATTGCGCTGCGAGGGTGTGAGATGGGGGAGGTTTCCGAGGCGAGTGATTGGGGGATAATGGACAGCTTTGTGTACATGTTGACTGTCACCACAAGCATTGGTGAGTCATCACTCCTCCTATTAGGACGATGATTGTTATTACTTCTATTATTGTTGGTGGTGTTATCATTACTATTTTAGTATTATTGTTTTTTATTATAACTATCTTCATGATTTATTCTTTCTATTTATGCATTTGTATATAGTTATAAGAAAGATTTTTCATTATCAGATTTTTTCCTTTTGCTTTTGATTTCGTTATTATCATTAGCATTATTATTGTCTTTATCGATATTGTTGTTATTATCATTATTTTTTAGCTTTAATATCAATATTGTTATAATTATTATTATTATTATAATGTCCTATTACTGAATAACCTTCATGTTATTAAGCAGTTTTAGCAGTTCGGTACGTCAATGTATTACAGTATATTTCATCGTTTCAGGTAGTTGTTAGTCTATTTTCTTCTCATTCTCTATCTGTCTGTTTCTCTTTCTGTCTTTCTTTCTATCTTCTCTTCTCTTTTCTTCTCTTCTCTTCTCTTTCTCTCCTCCCTTCGTCTGTCCAAAAGTATTATGGCCACCCCATCCGTCAATCAGACGTTCCCTCCTTCACTTACTCCCTTACTCCACACACCCTTGCTCTTTATACTTTCAGCCATCCACACCCATCCTTTTCCATTCGCTTTCTCTCATCCTCCCTCTTCCTCTCTTTCACTCACATACTCTACCTGTCTCTCTGTCATCCCACCTCCACCAAACTCTCTCATCCAATAACTATCCACCCATCCATCCACCCATCTTTCTCTCCTCCCTCATTTCCTTACAAAACTCGCTCCACCGCTCTCTTTTTCTTTCCCTCTCTCTTTCTTCTCCCTCTCTTTCTTCTCCCTCTCTTTCTTCTCTTTCTTTCTTCTCCCTCTTTCTTCTCTTTCTTTATTCTCTCTCTTTATTCTCTTTCTCTCTCTCTCTCTCTCTTTCTTCTCTCTCTTCTCTCTCCTCTCTCTCATGTCTCTCTTCTCTCTTTCTTCTCTCTCTTCTCTCTTTCTTCTCTCTCTCTTTCTCTCTTTCTCTTTATCTCTCTCTATCTCTCTCTCTCTCTCTCTCTCTCTCTCTCTTTCTCTCTCTCTCTCTCTCTCTCTCTCTCTCTCTCTCTCTCTCTCTCTCTCTCTCTCTCTCTCTCTCTCTCTCTCTCTCTCTCTCTCTCTCTCTCTCTCTCTCTCTCTCTCTCTCTCTCTTATCTAGGTTACTACTGTACCACTTGCACATCAACCTCGCCTACCCACACACACCAACATACCCAGAAGGCTCACACATACACACTCAAACAAACAACCCCCCTCTGTCTCTCTCTCCTGCAGGCTACGCCCACATCGCCCCAACATACCCACATGACTCACCCACGGCCTCTCTCTCCTGCAGGCTACGGCCACATCACCCCCAACATACCCACATGACTCACCCACATGCCTCACCCACGGCCTCTCTCTCCTGCAGGCTACGGCCACATCGCCCCGAGCACCAGCGCCGGCCGCGCCCTCACCATCGTCTACGCCATCCTGGGCATCCCGATCTTCCTCATCCTCATGGCGGACTTCGGCAAGCTCTTCACCCGACTCCTGAAGGCGCTCTTCGTCTTCGTGAAGCGCCTCTACAGGACGGCCACCTGCAAGAGGTTCCGGCAGACGAAGCAGATGCAGGCCATGAAGGTTGGTTGGTTTGGGAGGCAGAGGGGAGAAAGGGGGACTGGTTTGGTAAGATGGCTTAGGGGGGGAGGGGAAGCGGGAGGGGGAGGGAGGGAGAGAGGGTGAAGCTTTCATTTGGGAAAACTTTTTTTTTCTGTCATCAATTATCATCATCTACAGGTGAGTGTTATGATTGTGATATTACTAACAACCCATTTATTACAACTGATGACTAATCATATTACAGGACACACCTAAGAACAGTTACAGTATATATTCATACGTAATTCAGTCAAATAACATTTTATTTATGCTTTGAAGTGAGTGTCGTGTGTCATAGAGCATTAATTGGCAGTGCGTTTGAAAAGCGTGTGTTAATTTGCGATTTCATTTAACATTATTACGTTATGGAGGGCCTTGAGATTAACAGAGCGTGTTTATTAACACTTCCTTCCTTTTCCTCCTCCTTCATCCCTGGTATATCCTTTCTGTCATCTCCTTATCCTACTTCTTGTGCGTCCTCACCCCTTCCTCCTATCACCCTCTCCTTCCATCCCCCCTTCCTCACCCCATCCTCATCCCATCCTCCCATCCCCCCTTCCTCACCCCCTCCACCCATCCCCCCTCCTCACCCCCTCCTCCCATCCCCCCTCCTCACCTCTTCCACCATTACACCTTACTCTCATCCTCTCATCCTCTATCTAGTCTTCCCCCTCACCTTCCCCTGGTCCCTCCCCCTCCCACCCCCAGCCCATCACCACCGTCGTGCCCCCTACACCCCCCAGCGACACCCTGACCCCTCCCTTGGCCATTCCCGAGTCCACCTCCGCCGACTTCGAGAAACAACTCGAGGTCGAACTCCATAGCCGCTTAAGCTCAAGGAAGCAGACTCCGGGCCAGGCTTTCGAGGAGGAAGGGGAGAAGGGGGATAAGGACAAGAGGAAAGAAGAGGAAGAGGGAGAAGAAGACGAACCTCGGTACTGCTGCTTTTCGGTAAGGTTTCCTTTGTGTGTGTGTGTTTATTTGTAAATAAGATTAAAAAATAAAAAACAGGAGGTAGGGAAAACAAGAAGAAAGAGGAAGAACAAGAGGAAGAGGAAGGAGATGGCAGAGGGAGAAGAGCTTCACTGCAGCTTCATTTTTTATGGTAAGAGGCTTTAGCGCGTTATGATCTCTTGAAAGTTCCGTCTCTTCGGCTCACTCATAGATGGCGTTGTTGTGAGGATAAGATCCCGTTTTCTTTATGAGTTTCTTATCTTCTTCTTTTAATGCTGTTTATTTTCTTCTATTTATATGCTATTTATTTTCTTTTTTTTTCTTGATTTGATCTTTTTTTCTCTCGCTCTCTTTCGCTCTCTTATTCATATCTCTCCGTTTTCATGTCTTGTTTTAGTTATCATTTTTGCATTTTCGTTTTTTCGTTATTCTTCTTTCGCATTTTCGTTATTCCTCTGTTATTCGTTGTTTTGTTTTCTTCATTAGTCTCTTCTCTCGTTTTTTTTTTCTAAAAATATGAAATAGACTAAATGGGATTCTCTTTAATTAACGCTGAATGATGAAAGTATTAATTATGAATTTTTGATTGGTCAGAAGTAATTGTATAATTATTCGAATACGTCATTTTCTTTATCTTGAAAAATATAGAATGATAGGAAACAAACGTAAAAAATGATCGTTATTAAAACACGATGGTAATAGTAATGATAATGATAATTTTGACAAAGCAACAACAATGGTAATGAAAATGATACAATAATGTCCACACTGATGATGATAATAATACAGATAACGATAATGATCACCGTAAAAATATTAATGATAACATCAAAACGAATGTTAAGTGATGTTATGCTTCATATGCATAAATATTACATTTAATCGACCAAAAACGAGGAATATTAAATGAAAGATTGGTCACAAAAAGTCTTAATGATTTATAATGATTTGGATGATTATGATTAAGAAATTAACTTATAGAAAAAACATGTCATCAACAATTTCTTAAGCGATGTGTTATTTTTTCCCATTTCTGTTTACTTTTATTTTAAATATTTATTTTTTTATTCTATCTTCACCTCCCTTTTCCCTTTACTTATTTTTTCTCTTTCTTTTTCTTTTTTTTTTTTTTTTTTTTTTTTTTTTTTTTTTGCATTCCTCTACTTTTTTATTTCCTATCATCGTTATTTCTATTTTTTCTTTCGTTCTCTTATTGTCTTTCTCTATCCCTCTTCTTCCTCTCTTCCATCTTCTTCACATATGTCCTACTCCTCTTCATTCAACAGAAAATTGTAGAAAAAGGAAATACGTTGATGGTGTTTATAAGGATAATTATAGTAATAATAACAATCGTCATGATGATAATTGTGATGAGGATATTGATGATAAACTAAATGAATTATAATAATTATGAAAAATAGTAAGAGAATTATTTTTTGTTGTAAATACGATAATAGGCGTGGGCGGTAATGGTGATGATTGTTTTAGTAATAATGATACTGAACAATATGGGTAATATTTGTGTGTGTAC
>BOPN01004963.1:67500-72500 GCA_017312705.2 Penaeus japonicus | reverse complement strand
CAGGGAACGTTTTTTCATCTTCTTTTTCTTTCCTTTCTTTTCTTCTTCTTTTTAAAGAATTCTTAGACACGAAGTAGGACATCCTCTTATGCAGGTGGGACCGTGAGACGTGACGCTAACATGAGCTGGAGATAGGCACTCTGGACGGGTCGGTTGCGGGAGAGTTGAATCAATGCCTCGTCAATGCTGAACCACTGGCGAGCACGACCTGGAAATAGGAGAGGCGTTAAGGCATTACTTATTTTAAGTCGTATGTTTCTGGTGTGTGTTGTGTATGTAGGTTTTGGGGGTTTGAGTTAAGAGTTTTGTTGTTGTTGTTTTCTGGGGTTCATGGTAGAGTTTATTTTCTTTGTAATTATCTCATTTTTATTAGGTTATATACATTTTTCATTGTCTTTCTCTCTCTTTCTCTCTCTCTCTCTCTCTCTCTCTCTCTCTCTCTCTCTCTCTCTCTCTCTCTCTCTCTCTCTCTCTCTCTCCCGACCACCCTCCCCTCCCCTCCCTCCCCCTCCAGCCCTCGCCTTCTCCCTCTCACCTCCCCCTTCCCCCCTCCCCCTCCCCCACCTGCATATCTGGCACCCCCAACCGGTCAAGAGACTCTCTGGCACTCACCCAGATGAGCCTCAGGATACTGGGCATGGACTTGCTTCACCACCACCACGAAGACGGCCGTTCGGTGCTTCTTTCGTCCGCTATGGTGCTTCGTCTGTGAAAGAAGGAGAGGATTATCATTTTTGGTAATTGGGGTTGGTGTTGGATGGGGGGGGGGGGTTGAATGGACGTCGGCATTGGTTTGCGAAATGGCCGTGTTTTGAGAAAATAGATATGTAAACCTTTGGAACAAAAACTCGCACCTTCTGTTGCCTAGACAACTCCCTCCTCCCTTTCTGTCCCCATACCCCCTCCCTCCTACCCCCCCTGCCTTACCCTACCCCAGCCCTGCCACGCCCTCTTAATGCTAGAGTCTGGCCGTTGTCTAAGATCTTTCTACTGCTATGATCTAGCACTTTAAAGATAGACATATGAATGAAAATATAACACAAATAAATCCGGAGCTTATCTCTCCCTCTCTTTACAACATACTGTAATACTTAATGACCAAGTAAGCTATAATAAATCCCAAAGGAATGAATGGATACATGTGACCAACTTCTCTTTTTACAAAAATCCTAAAAAAAAATGTGGCTATGACCTTGGACATACCCCACGTAAGTTCCTACCTCCTGTTATTCCTCTTTATTTCCATTTTTTATCATGGCTAACATAAAGGCTTATCGTAAACACTTAAATCGTCTAAAGTGTTATTTGGAATACAGGTCGGTAGGGTTACTGATAAAAAGTAAAGAAGATCTTATCAGAATAGGCTAGAGAGAGGAATGTCACGGTGCTTTGTCATATCACCTTTTGGTAAGCTGGGTAATCTCACTGGTCTGTCTCTCTCTCTTTCTCTCTGTCTCTCTCTATCTATCTATCTATCTATCTATCTATCTATCTATCAATCTACCTATCTAACTATCTACATATCTCTCTATCTATATCTCTCTATTTATATATCTCTCTATAATCCCCTCACCCTCTCGCCACCCCCCTCTCGCCCCCTCTTCCCCTTCCTCCTCCCCACCTTCTCCCCCTTTCTCACCGTTTCTCTAACCCCTCTGTCCCCCCCCCTCACCCCTCCCTCTCTCCCATCACCCAAATCTCCGTAAATATTTTAGCATGGGAGAGAAAAACAGACATCCTTGAACATCCTAGTCTGACGGTCGTCCGAAGGGCAAGAAACGACCTTGTGTTCTTCAGATGTTGGTTGACGTGATGGGATGGGATGATCCTATGAGATCTGGTATAGCTCGAGATTCAAGTCGTCTTGTCTCGATGGCAAGTTTTTGGAGGATGGTTGCAGAGGCTCTTCATTTGTTTTTTGTTTTTTTGTTTTTGTTGTTGTTGTTGGTATGGGGGGTGGGGGTGTTCATGCGTTGTGGTTTTATCTCTATGTTTGATTGATATGATTGTGTGTTTTTTTTTTTTTTTAGTTTCTTGTGATCTCTCTCTCTCTCTTTCTCTTTTTTCATTATTTTTCATTCTCTCCGTCTGTCATTGTTATCATTCATTACCATCATCATTATTTATTCGATTATTGCCATTGTTATTGTCATTATTATGTCGCCATCATCATTGTTATCAGCATTGTTATCATTAATATGATGGTAACAAAAGCATCAACAACTACAACAACAATAACAACAACATCAATAACAACATTGTAAAAACATTAAATCTATAAAACCGATATAAACATCACTCACACTAAGGCAGCACGAAATAGCACGGCATAAGACATACGACTACGAGTGGCCTCTCGTCCTCTCGACTGTGTAACTGTACGCGTGACTGTGCATGGGTGATTGACTCTGCTTGTGCGTGTGTGTGACTGGGAAACTGTACGACTGTGTTATTGTGCTATTGTGAGCATAGCAACCATGTTATTATGCCTGTGTCTGACTGTGCAACCTTGTAACTGTATTACTGTGCGTATATGCAACTGTTCTATTGTGCATGTGTGTGACTGTGCAAGTGTACGTGTTTGTGTTAACCTGAGCGACTATGCATGTGACAGCGCTCCTCTACTCTCATATATCTATCTATCAGCCTTCAAAACGTACCTCGAAGACGCCTAAATATCTGGTGACACGCCCCTGGACGCCCGCCTCCTCCCACGCCTCTCTGATCGCTGCCTCTGCTGGCTCCTCCCCTTCTTCGACGCCTCCTCCGGGTACCAGCCAGGAGCAGAGGTCCTTTTTGCTCGACACTAACAAGACCTGAAGAGAGAGAAAACGGAGTATTAATATTGTTATTGTTATCATTATCTGTTTTTAGTGTCATTGTTATTATTGTTGTTATCATGTGTTAACAACAATATGTGTGGTGATGTTGATAATAATAAAGATGATCATAATAATAATAGCGGAACATTATATATATATATATATATATATATATATATATATATATATATATATATATATATATATATATAGAATAACAATAATAATAATAATAATGATAATAATAATAATAATAATAATAATAATTATTATTATTATTATTATTATCATTATTATTATTATTATTGTTATCATTATAACAATAATGATAATAATAATAATAAATCAAATTCTCAAAAAAATAATCAAAATAATTATAACCCAAACCCATTGATACTCAACGATTCCAATGAAAGAGAAACAAAGCAAAACAAAAAAAGAAAGAAAGAAAAAACAAATACACAATGCACCCAAGCGAACCCGGGCTAAGCAACACCTTCCTTGACCTTGCAATGTACGTAACTGAAATATATGTTAATTTGCAAAGGAAGTCTTTGCTTGGGGCTCAAAGGTACACATTTTTTTGGTGGGGGCATGCATATAATGGGCGAATTTACATATACGTGCAAATAAGTATAGACGTACTTATAAAACACGAACATACACGCAGCACATATATATATATATATATATATATATATATATATATATATATATATATATATATATATATATATATATATATATATATATATATATAATTATATATATATAATTATATATATATATATATATATATATATATATATATATATATCCTCAAAAACGTATACACGTATACATAACACAGATAGAAACACACACACAAACACATAAACACACACACACAAAAGAGACACGAATACACACACAAAAAAACAAAAGAAAATACAGTCACCCTAATTCCTAAGATTTCTTCGCCGTTTAGTCTTACATAAGAATCAGTGGCGGACAAACAAGAGGAAAAAATGAAAATATTCCTAGATCACATGAGTCACTTCCCCCTTTCTCTCCTCCTCTCCTCCTTTCCTTTTCCTCCTTATCCCCCCTTTTTGCCCTTCTCCTACTCTTTGCTTCTATTTCTTCCTCTCCTTCATTCCTCGTTCTGTAATCATAACACCTTCTTCGCTCGTTTTTTTTTTTTTTTTTGTTCTTCTTCGTCTTCGTCTTCTTTCTTCTTCTTCTTCTTTTCCCTTCTCTTCCTCTTCTCCTGTCCATTCTTCTTCCTCTTCCTCTTCCTTCTCTTCTTCCTCTTCCTCTTCCTTCTCCTTCGTCTTCTTCTTCTTCTTCTTCCTCTTCTTCCACCTCCACCTCTTTCTCCCCCTCCCCCTCCCCCTCCCCCTCCACCTCCACCTCCACCTCCACCACCAGATGACCAACCACAAGAGCCAAGTCTACCACAGGAGATCCATTTTTTCTCAAGCTGCGCAATTCAGGACTGTTTTCGCGACGCTGATCTCGGATTCGAACGGCTTGCCAACAGGTCGTTTCGTAATTTTTTTTCGAAATAGGTTAGTATTTCGGACCTGAGATTTTGTTTTTCTGCTGTTGTTGTTCTTTTTTTTTTTTTTGTCTGTTTTCTTTTCTTTTTTTGTCTTTTTTTTTTTACTTTGTCGTATTTTTGTTGTCTTCTTTTCACTTTTTTTTCTCTCCGATTTTTTTTCTTCATCCTTGTTTTCTCTTTTGTTTTTTGATACATGTAGATATTTCTTATATATTAAACGTTTTTTTCATAACGCATGATACTTTCACATGACACTATCAACACTTGACACTTTCATTATAATAATTGTCATTATATTCCTTGAAATCTACGAAATACAAGACCAGTTTGTTCTTGTTATATAACGTTACATGATCTTACGCCATGCGTTATATTTGTGTTATATTTTTTCTCTGATTATCTTGAAAGTGTGTGTGTGTGTATGTGTGTATGTGTGTGTGTGTGTGTGTGTGTGTGTGTGTGTGTGTGTGTGTGTGTGTGTGTGTGTGTGTAAATGTATGGTGAGTATGTGTGCCAGGATTCTACGAAGCTAAATTTCTTTCTTTTTTTCATTCTCTAAGAAATTCCTGGTATACAAGCTCTCAGTTCTCGACGCAGCACTAACATCGAGGGATACCCAACTTTACCACTTAAAT
>BOPN01004963.1:60000-65000 GCA_017312705.2 Penaeus japonicus | reverse complement strand
GCTCTTCTTCTTATTATTATCTTTGTTTATCTTATCGTAATTATCATCATTATAAGCCATTGTTATCATTATCATTATCATCATTATCTATTATCATTATTATTATTATAATAATTATTATTATTATCCTTATCAATCCCTTCCCTCCTTTTCCTCCCCTTTATCTGCTGATCTTCTTCCCGTTCTTTCTTCCCCTTTTCCTTACCCCTCGTCTTCCCATGCCTCTATTCCCTTCCTTCCCCTGCCCCCCCCCCCCCCTGCCCTCCCCCCCTGCCCTCCCCCCTGCCCTCCCTTCCTCTCCTAATTCCTTTGTATTTCTCTACCCTATTGCCTTCCAATTAATAGTGTGATTAGAAGTAGTGTATGGGAGAAAAATAAAATCAAATTTCGAAAAGGGTAGAAGAGCAGGTGTACACGAACAAGGAAGAGAAAAGGCAGGTGGGAAAAAAGATATGTACACATACGTAAATATAATCTCTATGATAATGTTATATATATCGCTCCTATTTTACGAAATGATGTGACGTCATCAAAAATGGTTTCAAAAAAGTTGACTGACCGGTACAGTGCCACAGAAGTAACCAGGTTTTTCAATTAACATGTACTAAACGTATTTTTGTCCGTAGTTACTACCTAACTGTTATTTTACTGATTATTTTGTCTTTTTTCTTCAGATAATGAAAAAAACATATTTTTTATTGTGGGTAATTGTTTTGTAGAGGGAAATAATCGGTTGGTTTTCAAAATCGTTTTTGTGGTTAGGAAAAAAAATATGAGAAATACATACGACAGTGAGTGTGTGTTTGTGTTTATGTTTGTGCTTTTGTGTTTGTGTTTGTGCGAGTGTGTGTGTGTGTGTGTGTGTGTGTGTGTGTGTGTGTGTGTGTGTGTGTGTGTGTGTTTGTGTGTGTGTGTGTATGTGTGTGTGTGTGTGTTCACCGATATCTGAGAGTCTTTCTACGTTTACAAGATATCCGCGACCGAGGGCACAGGCATCTCCGTATGTATGCGCGTAGATAAAGGGGCAGCACTACCTCGTTCAACGCGACCGAAGAAGATGAAAAATAGCGTTCACTTACTCGTTCTCTGACGAAATGAACGAAGCAAAAACCCGTTCGCCAGAGACTCAAAGGTTAATACTGCAAGAATCCTCCCCTCCCTCCTCCCCTCTTCCCTCTCCTCGCCTCTCCCCCCTCTTCCCCTGGCCCCTCCTTCTCCTCCCTTGTCCCCCCACTATCCCCTAGACCCCTAGCCTCAGCCTATAGGACCTCCCCCTCTTCCATCACCCTACCCTCCCTCCATCCCTCCCTCCCTCCCTCCCTCTAGATCACCTCCCCCTATCCCTTCCTTCTCCTCACCCCCTTCCCCCAGTCCTCATAACCCCCTACTCCCCATCCTACCCCCTCTCCACCCTGCAATACCCCCCCCCCCTAAACCCCCCTGCACATACAACCTTGGCTCGCGCTTATAAGGGATACACAGACCCTATTACACATAGTGCTAGATGTTTGTGTCTTCCTGTGGTTTCGTATCGAGAAATAAGATTCCGCGGGTCACTTTTTTTTCGAAAGAGAAGAACTAAATACGATTTTTTTTTTTTTTTTGTATTGGTTTTCATCTTATTATTGTTGTTTGATTTTTTACTGTTTTTTTTGGTCGATTCTTTGTTTGAATTCCTTTGTATGTTGTTGTTTTTTCTTCTTCTCCTTCTTCATCTTTTTATACGTAATTCCAGTGATTTAGAATCTTTTTTATCTGATTATTTTGTCTCGAAGTTAGGAAGTAATATCTTCATAATTCAATTCATCTCTCTTCTCTTCCTTTTCATTCTCACTATCATCATCATTATTTTATATTTTTTACGCTTCTTTTGTTCTCATTTCCTTTGTTACGTCTTCCCTGTCTACCGCCCCCCCCCTTCCCCCACCTTCTTTCGCTTCCCTCTTTCTTTCTCTCTCCTTCTCTCTATCTATCTCTCCTTTCCTTCCCTTCCTTCTTCCTCTATCTATATTTCCCTCCCTTCCCTCCCTACCTCTCCCTCTCTCTATCTTCCCCTCCCCTCCTTCCCTACCCCTCTCTCTCTCTATCTATCTATCTCCCCCTCCCTTCCCTCCTTTCCTCTCCTTCTTCCTATCTTTCCCTCCCTACCGCATCTCTTCGCTCACTCTCACTAACTGCCGCCCATCACTCACCCTCAAGCGGTGTTCTTGTATTCCACTTTCACCCTTGACACTGTACCCAACTTGGTCCTAAAGCACTCTGATCTGTGAGTCCTTGTTAAGGCATATTAAGGCTTTCATTATTTCGAGTTAAAGTATTTTAAATGCGTGATTTAGTTGCTGTACATCTCCCTCTCGAAAGTTTACATTTGCGTCTTCAAATAATGTCGTGGTTTGTATTGATGTTGTTTTAGCATAACATCTTAAAGTACGTTAATCTTTGAAGATAAATATGCTTCGTATTAAAAAAAAATTATCACAGCAGTTGACAAAACCTTAAAGCTTTAAATATATGTATATAAACTTAACTGTATGTCCTTATCACTAATCAACAAGTTTACAAAATAAAATATTCATTTTATTTATACGTATCTGCCAAGACTATATCTTTACACCATACTTTACGAACTCTGATACTGCGCGCCTGTATTGAAGGATGTCGACATATTTCGTCATTCTATTTTTTGTATTCTTTTTTTTTTTTCTTTTGTTATTCTTTCTTTTCCTTGTTTCGTCATTGGCATTTCGTTTCTGTATTTCCTTTTCTATTGTTTAATCTTCTTCTTTTTTCGTTTTATTTTCTATTATTTCTTTTTTATCTTTTCTTCTCTTTCTTCTTCTTGCATTCTATCTATTCTTCTTCCTTTTCCAAAGAGAAATGACGAAAGACTGACAAAAAAAAAGATCTACTCTACCTCCGGCAACACCTGTGCTTTCGACAGACACCTCCCCCCCTCCTCCAATTACCCCTCCCCTCCCTCAAGTCCCTCCCTCCCTCCCTCCTTCCTCCTACCATCCTCTCACTAAAACACTAACGAACGCCAAAGAGAAGAGAGTAAGAAATACCGGCGTCTTATTCTATAAATAACATCAAGCGTGTTTACTCAGACAATTAATCCCGCTTAAAGACGAACCTGAATGCATCTAAAAATAGTGATAAGGCTTTCAATAGCAGTTGCTCATCTCTGATTGGTTCTGATCTCACTTTTGAATGCCTCGGTCACGTACGCACACACATACACACACACACACACACACACACACACACACACACACACACACACACACACACACACACACACACACACACACACACACACACACACAAACACACACACACATACACACACACACATACACATACACACACACACACGCACATCTCTCATTCTTTTGTCTTTGATTTCCCCGAATCAAATCCACAGTGATAAGCATCTTATCAGCCTGGACAATCATCAATTCAAACTTTAATACTGATATCTATTGTGATGACGTCAGAGGACAAGATGACATTTAAAACCGACCTTTTAATCTTCTTTATAAGCATATTCTCCTCGGATCAATCACAATCATGGTTTTAGATCTTATTCTAGGTCTTATTCTAGTAGATACATCTTTTAAATTTCATAAGGTCTTATTCTAGTAGATACATCTTTTAAATTTCATAAGGTCTTATTCTAGTAGATACATCTTTTAAATTTCATAAGGTCTTCTCTTTTTCTAGACTAAAAACCCAATATCATTTATATTTTCGTCTCTTCCTTTTTCATTCTATTTATCTAACATTGTGTATTGCTCGCTTTCTATCGAAATGTGAAAGGAAACGATGAGGAGGGAAGAGAAGAAAAAAAGGAAGAGAAAGGGAGGAGGAGCAAGAGCATGAATGAGAGGAAGAGGAAGTGAAGAAGAAAAAGCGAGGAGGAGGAGGAACCCCGAGAACTTACCACACAATTTCCCTTTGGTAGAGAAGAGGAGAGGGAAGGAGGAGGAGGAGAAAAGAAGGATAGGAAGAAAAATAAGGAAGAAGAGGAGAGAGAAGAGGAATGTGAAGGGAGAGGGGGGGAGAAAAGGAGAGGGAAGAACGAGAGGAAGCAGAAGAGGGGCGAAGAGGAGAGAGGAATAAGAGGAAATGAAAGAGCCACAACACAGAACAAAACTAAATTCGCCTTGGAAGAATAAAACAGAGAGAGGAGCAGGAAGAAGGGGAGAGAAGGTTAAAGAGAAGAGGGAGGAAGAGGATGAGGGAGCGAGAAGAAGCAAGAAGGGAAAGGGAAGAGAAAGAGGGAGGAGAAGAGGGGAAGAGGGGAGAAAAAAGGAGGGAAAGGATAAGAGAGGAGACGGAAAGAGGAAAGAAAGATGAAGGAGGAGGAAGAAAGAAAACGGAAGGAAAAGTGCGAAGAAAAATAAAGGAAAAATACGAGAAAGAACAGGAGAGGAAGAGGAGAGAGATAGAGAAGGGGGGAAGGGAGGGAGGGAGGGAGGAGAACCACATGTTCGGTATCACAGCAGAGGGAGGGTAAGTGTAATGTTACTCGTGTCGGTCAGCGAACCTTGGCAGACATTCCGAACTGCATTTGTGTCTAGAGAGAGCCTTTGTTTTTGTTTTCTCTCTCTTTTTTTTCTCTCTTTCATTTCCTTAAGCGGGGAGAGACAGAACGAGACACAGAGAGTGAGAGGAGGAGGTGGAAGGAAGGGGGAAGGGGAAGGGATAGGGGAGGGGAAAGGAGGAGGAGGAGGAGGGGGGATAAACCAGTGATTACGGACTTATCTTTTTTTTTTTCTAAGGAACATCAAAACTGGTTCTCGCAGCAAAGAACTTGAAAAGAAAAAGACAAAAAAAAAAATGAAGGAGAACCTGTTTCAAGCGGCTGCGAGACTGGACAAACTAACCT
Organism: Penaeus japonicus; assembly: GCA_017312705.2. Lineage (NCBI taxonomy): Eukaryota > Metazoa > Arthropoda > Malacostraca > Decapoda > Penaeidae > Penaeus > Penaeus japonicus. Next base: position 60,109 of record BOPN01004963.1, on the reverse strand, counting down.
ATATTTCATTTTGATGTTGTTGTCGTTTTTTTTCGTTTTCAAGTCGTTTCGTTAAGAACGAAACGACTGAAGATTATATTCGATGGTTTGAATTTATTTGTTTTCTAGT
>BOPN01004963.1:50000-55000 GCA_017312705.2 Penaeus japonicus | reverse complement strand
CGGTGTGTGTGTGTGTGTGTGTGTGTGTGTGTGTGTGTGTGTGTGTGGGGGGGGGGGGGGGGGGGGGGGGGGGTGACTGTATTTTGTGTTAGTTATGTTCGCTATTCTCAAAAAAAAGTTGCTATAAACATTTTAGGGCTAATATCCTATAACAATACAAGTCAAAAATGGAAATTATTCTTGCATAAAAAATATATATATGTTGCTGTCAGACACTGTAAATACAAATGTTCCTCATAATAAATATGACATAGAGAATGCAGTAATGCAAAGAAACCTACACACATCACATCATAAAACAACCTAACACGTTTATGATATTACATAACACAACAAAGTGTCCAAACAGGTTAGAAAAAAATATTTATATACATTATATATATATACAGAATTTCACTTTAATATAAGGAAACCAAGGTTTCTTATTCTATAACTGCGATATCCTTCTATAGGACATATAGAGAAGTTATCTTAGATGCAGCATCTGTGAGATTTTGCAACGTGAGGTATATTGTTATGAACGTGTGATTTTTTTTATATGAGGTAGGAATGTAATATAAGTCTGATGGGATGCAAGAGTATCCTAACATATACATATCTAGACTTATGTTATATTAGCGCCCGCCGCACTCCTTGCAAAAACACACATATTTTTCTTCTTCAACTCTCTCTATCTTTCTTTTTCTCTTTTTTTTTCTCTCTCTTTATCTTTTTTTCTCTTTCTCTTTCTCTTTCTCTTTTTATCTCTTTCTCTTTCTCTTTTATCTCTTTCTCTTTCTTTTTCTATTTCTCTTTCTCTTTCATTTTCTCTCTCCATCTATCTATCTATCTATCCATCTACCTTTCCTCGAAACAAATACAAATTTGGAGAAAAAAAACTTGCCCATCATCGCCATCCCCCGCCTACCTCCCCCCCCCCTTTACCTTCCAAAAACACACGAACTTATAACCATCCCCCACTCCCCCCTCCCTCTTCCCCCGTCCCCCACTTTTTTCTCACCCCACCCCACCCTTACTCCACCCTTACTCCACCCCTCACCCCCTCATACCCTCACCCCCTTACCTTTCCCACCTACTCCCTCACCCCCTATCATCCCTCCCCTCCCCCCTACCCCCCGCCCCTCTCTCGCACGTGCAGGAATACACAAGAGGCCCAAGAGAGATTAGAGAGACCTTGACACACAAAACTGGCTGGTCTGGAGACGAGAGAGAGAGGAGGGGGGGGAATGAGAGAGAGAGAGAGAGAGAGAGAGAGAGAGAGAGAGAGAGAGAGAGAGAGAGAGAGAGAGAGAGAGAGAGAGAGAGAGAGAGAGAGGGAGGGGAATATATATATATATATATATATATATATATATATATATATATATATATATATATATATATATATATATATATATATATATATATATATATATATATAAGGCTAGACTGAAGACAGGAGCGAGAAAAGTCGGCCGTGGTTTTGCGTGGGATTTTTGGCAACTGTTGAAAACTATGGGAGAGAGAGAGAGAGAGAGAGAGAGAGAGAGAGAGAGAGAGAGAGAGAGAGAGAGAGAGAGAGAGAGAGAGAGAGAGAGAGAGAGAGAGAGAGAGAGAGAGAGAGAGAGAAAATAATACGGGAAAGAAAGAGAATTGGTAAAAAGAACCGAAAGAGCAAGAGGGGGAAAAGAGCGAGAAGAAAGAGAGAGAGAGGTAAATAAAGCGTAAGAAAGAAAGACGCATGGAAGAAAAAAAAAAAAAAAATCACGCCATAAAAACTTAAAAACAAATAAATAACGAAAATACGAAACAAACAAACAAAACGATTAGCAGCAGGGGCGCCGTAGCGACTCATGTCTATGGGAATTTTCTCAAAGACGAAGCTTCGTAGAAACGGAAGTCTTGACACGGTTCTCTGGTGGTCATAAATCTGGGAGACAATCTAGGCCATTAATGGGGGGATGGGGGGAGGAGAAGGGGGGATGGGGGGAGGAGAAGGGGGGATAGGGAAAGGAGGAGGATGGGGATAGGGAGGGGGGACAGTTGGGAATAGGGGTAAGAAAGTAGAGGCGGAGGTGGGAATGTGTGAGTGAGAGAGAGAGGGAAGGGAGGGGAAAGTGAGAGAGAGGGGGGGAAGGAAGGGACAGGGAGGGAGGAAATAGGAAGAGGGAGAGAGAGAGGGTTAAATAGAGGGAAAGGGAAGGGGATAGAAGAAAGGAGGGGTAGAGGAAGAGGAAGAGGGAGTGAGAAGATAAGAGGAAGAGAGAGAAGATGAGGGAGATGGGGATGGTAAAAGGAAGAGGGGATGATGAGGGAAGGGCGGGAGAGAGAGAGAGGGGAGAAAGAAGAGGAAATGGAGGAAGGGTAAGGAAGAGGAAAAGGGAGGGAGGGAGGGGAGGGCAAGGGAAGAGAACTAGGGCGGTAATTATAGTAAGATCTTGTTAACCTCCATCACACCTCCCCCCCCCCCTCCTCCTCCTCCTCCTCCTCCTCCTCCTCCTCCTCCTCCTCCTCCTCCCTCCTCCTCCTCCTCCTCCCTCCTCCTCCTCCTCCTCCTCCTCCTCCTCCTCCTCCTCCTCCTCCTCCTCCTCCTCCCTCCTCCTCCTCCTCCTCCTCCTCCTCCTCCTCCTCCTCCTCCTCCTCCTCCTCCTCTTCTTCTTGTCTTATTCGTCTTCTTTCATGTCTATCTCTTTGATGCCCCCAATTCGTCCGGATGACATCAACCTGACATCATTACTCATGTAAACTTTAATCAGCTTTGTAGCCTCGAGAATGATGCCACATTGTTTTTTTTTTTTTCTATTTCTCTTTTTCTATATTTGGAAACTTTGCATGTTGGGTACATCCTATGTGTGTGTGTGTGTGTGTGTGTGCGGATAGGAGGGGGTCGCATGTGCGTTTGTGTGTGTGTGTGTGTGTGTGTGTGTGTGTGTGTGTGTGTGTGTGTGTGTGTGTGTGTGTGTGTGTGTGTGTGTGTGTGTGTGTGTGTGTGTGTGTGTGTGTGTCTGTTTCATTTTTTTGTTTCTTCATGTATTTTTAGACTTATGTGAATCGCCTTTTCGCATCGTCATTGCGTTTTTGTCTCGTGGATGATATATTCCTTTCTCCTTTTTTTCATTTTCCTCTTCATCGTTTTCTTCTTCTTTTTCTTACTCTTAGTCTTCTCCTTTTTTCCTTCTTCTTCATTTCTTTCTTCTTTGACTTCTCCTCTTCTTCTTCCACCTCCACTTCCTTTCACGTAATTCCCATCCCCTTCCCCCAACCCCTTCCATCTCCCCTACCCCCCACCCCAACATACCTACCTCCTCCCCATCCCCAACCAAAATACACAAAAACAAACAAACACAAAAAGCGAACGCTATTTCTTCCGACTTTCTTGAGATTTCAGACGCGAGCAACTTACCACCTTCGCTCACCTGTATTATGATGACCTAGCGCGCCTTAATTTAACCCTTTCGGTGTTTTTTCCCCCGTGACCTCGGCGTTCAAGGGCGTGAGGTGGGGAGGAGGGAGGGGAGGGGGAGGGTTGGTATGGGGATGGGGAGGGGGAAGAGGAAAGGGGGGGGGTTTAAGAGGGAAGGGAGAGGTGGAAAGTTTGAGGAGGGTGGAGGGAGGCGGGGTGAGAGGGGGGAGGGGAAGTTTGAGGGGAGAGGAGAGGTTAGGAGGGGTAAAGAGAGGAAGGAATAAGAGAGAGAAGGGAGATAGAAGAAGAGGAGAAAAGAAAAAGGAGAGAAAGGGAGGGGAGAGGATGGGAAGAGGGGAGTAAGAAGAAGGGAAGAGGGGGAGTAAGAGGGGACAGGAGGAAAAGTGGAAAGAGAAAGTGAAGAGGCGGGAAGGTGTAAGAAGAAAGGAAGGGAAAGAGAAAGAAAGAGGAGGGAGGATGGAAGGTGGGAAGAAGAAAGAAAGAGGAAGGGAAGGTAGAGGAAAAGGAGAGAGGAGAGAAGGGAAAGGGGAAAGGAAGAGAAAGAGGAAAGAGGAGGCAAAGTGGGAAGCTAGAGCAAAGAGGTGGCGAGGAGGAGGGAAAGAGGAGAGACAGGGAGGGGAGAGGAATACCTGTATGTGAAGGTGAGACAAGAGATAGGGGAGGGTAGAGGGGAGGTAATTCAAGGGTGAGAGGGGGGCGGAGGGGGGAGAAGGGGGAGAGGACCCGCTGTGCTCAGCGCTTCTTCAATAAATAGACAGACTCGACCTTCCTTGTAAATATTTTCATGACGGACTGCATTGAAGGTCCGTTTTTTACTCTTCTATACCCCTATACCCCTACCCCTATATCCCTTTTGCTTTCCCCTACACCTTACCCCTTGACGATTCACCCCCTTCCCTTTCCCCCTTCCCCTGTCTGCCCTAACCCATTCATTACCGTATCTCTGCCCATTCTTCCCCTAAGTCCTACCCCTACCCATCCTTACCTTACATACCCTTTCGCTTTCGTCTCCTCCCTTCTCTATCACCTATATACTCCCCCTCCTCCTCCCCAACCCCCCTTTTCCCTCACCCCCCCCCTTCTTAATTCATTTCCGTCAAGGTTGTCTGGCACGATATCCATGCAGCTGACTGACCCTTGGCGACTATAGCGCCAAGGTGGGAGGAGTGGAGGGGAAGTGACATGGGGAGGGGGGGGGTACGAAACGAAGGGGAAGGGGAGGGAAGGAGGGGAGGGGAGGAGGGTACAGGGTGGGATAGATACGAAGGGGAGGAGGGGAGAGGAGGAGTGGGATGGGGGTGGATACAGGGGAGTAGATATGAAGGGGAGTGGGAAGGGGAGGGGAAGGATGACGAGAAAGAGAGAGAGAGAGAGAGAAAGAGAGAGAGAGAGAAAGAGAGAGACAGAGAGAGAGAGAGAGAGAGAGAGAGAGAGAGAGAGAGAGAGAGAGAGAGAGAGAGAGAGAGAGAGAGAGAGAGATAGTGCGAGACAAGTGTACCCTTGGGCGAGGTGGCACCAGCTTTCAATGGCACTCGATAAGAAGTAACCTTGACCCCCCCTTCCCCTTCCCCCTTCCGCCCCCCCACTTCCCCCTACC